>JAUOBX010221090.1:0-11740 GCA_032360705.1 Eupentacta quinquesemita
AAGCCAGTAGGAAGACCAGTGACCACTTTGTTGGGAAGAATAAAGTCGCAATTCAAGGACATCAACATAAACAATTTTAAAGGGAGCAATAAGCCTAGCATGGGATCGTGATGCGTGGTGGAGAATAATCACTGAGCATGTCGGATAGACGAGACTGGGCCTTACTACTACTACTACATTGGTAGGACACCAAGATTGGGAGGTGCACATGGCGAAGCTTTCCAATATCCACAAACATTGAGTAAGATCTTGATCATTTCCCATGTTGACCTGTCCAACATCGAACATCTTTAGCATCCATGATAAGAGAGAATTCAGGTCTCCGTTGTAAATTCAGTCGTATTTGACGTATTAAGAAACATGAGCAGTCCCTTCGAGTTCTCAACTAATGACTCTGCCCGAAGGTACGGTCCTATTGAACCCAGTCCCTGGTTAATATTCGCAGGACCAGCAGTGATGCAGCTGTCGTTTGTTGCTGGATTATTGACAGTCATAGTATTATTAGCGGGAGGAGGGAATTAATGGACTAATAACTGCAAGAACATTTTCGCCAGGGTAATCTCTGCAGTTCTGGGAGACTGATCAACATATTCTATGCAAAAATTTCCTCATGTATGCTCAGAAACCTGAGTTTGGAAATCATTGACTTGTGCTGATTACCGGAATTTGTACGGCATAGTTGTAAAATCCAGACTGACATGATCTGATGCTATCACATTGAACATTGAGCACACACTGCATGCATGTCATATCTGCACGGATTCTTCGTTTGGAGAATGCATGAACAGTCTAATTTGAAGTGATGACAGACACATCGTATTCCTTTTTTGAGTTGAGACAACATATATCTGCACCGGACCGGACAAACGCTTGCTTGCCAGTCACGTATATAGAAGCACACGTATATAGCACGAATGACTTCACCAGGCGCTCGGGTAGGTTGAGATGTGATCAGGCCTTCAGGCTAGCAGCCTTCAAATACTGTCAAATTTGTCTAGGCCTTTTACAGAATATTCATAGATTTGCTTCTACAGATAAGGCATCCCTCATTCTCCAAAATATATTAGATCAGCTGTAAATTAGAACATTTGAGGAGGAAGGTCCGGCATTTAACTCTGTGACTATCTCAAAGTTTTCATCATTACAAAATGTTTACCACTTACATCTTGATATTTTAGTCTTATTATGAAATATGAAATTGTGTCATGAGAGCAGACAATTTATAAGTCATAACTTTGTCAAAAATCAGTCTAACTATTGTGATGATAATTCATTAATTTGAGATACTAGGTCAAATGTTCACAGTGGGCCTACTATCTTTAGTGGAAAAAAAGTAGGAGCCTGGACAGATCAGAGATTTGAGATAGAATGACTAGTCAAAAGGAGTCAAGAATTTGAAAATCATCAGTCAAATTTCGAGACATTGAGTATAATTGCTGTCATTATACCAATGCAAGAAAGCAAGCAAAGAATATGTATGTCAACAATTTGTATCAATGGTTTCAAGATATCTTGGTTTTAGAATCGTAAATAATTTGTAGGTGCACTTTCCTAGGCAGGGTCTTCACTTTACAGGTATTGCAACATTAACATTTTTCGATGTTTCATTCCCAGAAGTTGTTCCTCAGATTGAGCTACTGGTTAGACCAGAAGACGCACCTGAGGTTTATGATATAATCTCAACTGGATCAGAGGAGCACATATCCGTTGAGGAGTCCACAGTTGAAGAAGTGTCCATTCAGAAGAGACCGATAATCTCCGCTGCTGAGGCACCTCTCGAGGCGCCAGAGATGACAGAGGTAACCCAGGCTGAAGTTACCCCCGATGAGCAAGTAGAGATATCCGTCAGTATAGATATAGAGAAAGATATCCCCACTGAGGAACAGCCAGAAGTCTTGGAAGGAGCACCAGAGGTTGTCATTCAATCAGTGGAAGAGAAACCCTCTGCTCCTGGCTTCAAGGTGAAGGTCCAGAAGGATGAGAAGGACAAGCCGAGAGCTTCCTTCGAGGCAGAGACGCAAGAGGACCAAGCAGCCGTGTTCAAGTTGAAGAAGAAACCAAAGATCACCAAGGTGGAAGACGCTCAGGTCGAAGTTGTCAAGAAGCCAGAGGAGGAACGACAAGCCATGGTGACCCTGAAACCAAAGATGAAGAGACCAGAAGAAGTGGAGATCACTCTTGCTCCGGAAGAGGAAACTCCTCTCGAGGTGGCTGAGGTCAAGCCTGCAGAAGCGGCTCAAGTTACCGAAGAACTTCCAGTGGAAACTCCTGCACCTCTGGAGGAGGACAAACCAATCAAACTGGCAGCTCCGGAACAAATGGAACAACCCATGGAAGATGTTGAGGTGACAGTTACCATAGAACAAGAGGTACAAGTAGAAGAAATGCCTGAAGAAAAGGCTCCTGTCGAGGTTGACAAACCAGCAGAGGAAGAGAAACCATTTGGGGCTGTGATGCCGAAGCGTGTTGAGATCATCATGCCGATTGAGGATAAACCAATTGATGAAATCGAGGTCACTTTCAAACCCCAGGAAGAAGCTCCTATTGAAGAGAAGCCAGCTGCTACTAAGTTAGAAGAGCCTGAGGAAGTGGAGGTTACTGTTGCTCCCGAAGAAGAAGCACCACTGGAGGCCTCTGAAGTGAAGCCAGAAGTCCTGGAAGGAGCACCAGAGGTTGTCATTCAACCAGTGGAAGAGAAACCCTCTGCTCCCGGCTTCAAGGTGAAGGTACAGAAGGATGAGAAGGACAAGCCGAGAGCTTCCTTTGAGGCAGAGACGCAGGAGGACGAAGCAGCATTCTTCAAGTTGAAGAAGAAACCAAAGATAGTCAAGATGGAGGAAGCTCAGGTTGAAGTTGTCAAGAAGCCAGAGGAGGAACGACAGGCCATGGTGACCCTGAAGCCAAAGACGAAGAAACCAGAAGAAATGGCTCCTGTTGAGGTAGACAAACCTGTCGAGGTTGATGAACCAGCCGAGGAAGAGAAACCATTCGGGGCTGTGATGCCGAAGCGTGTTGAGATCATCATGCCCATTGAGGATAAACCAATGGATGAAATCGAGGTCACTTTCAAACCCCAAGAAGAAGCTCCTATTGAAGAAAAGCCAGCTGCTCCTAAGTTGGAAAAACCAGAGGAAGTGGAAGTTACTGTTGCTCCCGAAGAAGAAGCACCACTGGAGGTCCCTGAAGTGGAGCCAGAGGTAGCTGCCTCTGTGGAAGAAGAAGTTCAAATCGAGGCACCAACACCTCTGGAAGAAGAACAACCCATGACAAAGGAAGCACCATCTGAGGAGGAAGAAGTCACTCTTAAACCGAAGCTAGCGCCAAAGATAGAACCTGAGGAAGAGACATCTGCTGTCCTCAAACTGAAGCCTAGAAAGAAGGTGATGGTTGAACAGCCTGAGGAAGAAGAGGAAGAAGTAGCAGTGACCTTCAAGAAGAAGACGGAGGAAGACAAGAAGGCTTCTTTCTCTCTCGCCAAGAAGGAGCAGCAACCCCAGGAGGTTGGAGTCACTGTCGCCCCTAGAGTGGGGACTGCCCAAGAAGTGGCTCCGTCTGACGAGGTGGATACCCGGGGGCCATCGTCTTCAGAGGAATCAACAGAATCCACAAGTGAGGACGAATCCGGTCAAAGGAAGAGAAGAAAGAAGAAGAAAAAGAAGAAGAAGAAGCCAGTGGAGATTCATGGCTATGAGCCAGAGACCCCGGCTGCACCAGTGGAGCACCTAGATTCAATCCCGGAGGAAGACCTGAAGGAAGCACAGACAGTCCCTCTCAGTCCCCTCTTGCAAGAGAAGATTGAAGAGATCCTTCCTGAGGAACATTCAGAGGGGCAAACAGAGGAGATAGTGTCAGACATAGACACTGCTGATGTAACGATCAGTACTCCGACACCCGTTAGATCTAGCGAGGAAGAGGAAGTGAGATTGTTAAAGAAAACGATGGTTTCCACCCAAGAGGAAAAGAAGGTCAAATTGAAACCAAGGGCTAAAGCAGCCGTGGAAGAGGAAACTGAAGTGACCATCGGACGAAAGAAACCAACAGAAGAGGCGGTCTCTTTCAAGATCTCTAAACCAGTCGAGTCCAAAGTTGCCTTACCCAAGAAGGTCTCTGAAGCTGACGAGATTGAAGTGACGAGGGTCAGACCTGTGAAAGAAACACCGGAGGAAGAGGAGATTGAGATGCCAGAGGAAGAGGCTCTGCCTGAAGAACCTTTGAAGGTCATCGGAGAGGAAGCTGTGGTCAGCATCGTACCTTCAGAGGAGGAAGGACCACATGAGATCCCTCAAGCTCCCATCATCATTGACAGACCTAAAGACAAGGTGAGTGCTTCTGAAGGCTCTGATTGGCATGCCCCTTGTTATATGGAACAGACTGCATTTATATGTGTTTGATTGATGTTGCACATCATTTCGAGTCATTCAACTCTTGCATATTGTGAACGATGGAAACATATAAGTATGATAACTAGTTGGAAGTGGGAATAGGTTGCCACTGAAATATGTCCTGAAGTCTGAGGTGTCATCTTGAACCTTAATTTTCCTCACATTTATAAATTGTCTGTGTTGATGCAGGTATAAAATGTTGTTTTGTATCCTCTTCTAATATATTATTCACTTGATTTGCTTATCGTAAATACAGCTTTGCTTCGCTTTGCACATGAGTCAGGGTTGTTCTTTCGGTAGCAGCAAGTGTTGCTGTATTTTATCGCACATTGACATGCTCTTTCAAATTGATAATTTCAGGATATTGAAGAAGGGAAGTCTCTCACCTTGGAATGCACGTTCACCGGTAAACCACAGCCGGAGGTTGAATGGTATAGGTGAGTGGTCAATAATATTAATCATTATCTCATCTCTAAATTAATTTATTCCTCTACTTTAGTCATGGAAATTTGTGTAGCTATGCTGTGTGTCAGTGTGTTCGCGTGTGTATGTGACACTGTTGCTCTTGAACATGATATCTCAGTTTCATCTGAATGGAGGATGATCCCGTTGGTATATGAGTTCCCAATAATCAATCCCTCTTGTTTCAGGGTCATGTCAAGAAACATTTAGGTCACTAGGGTCCAGTCAAAGTCTGAAATCCAGAATAATCCATAATGCTAGGCCTGACCAGGCTGGAATTAGTTCATAGTTTTCCTCTGGGGATACTGAACCCAGCACGTTTTTGAGTCAAAAGACTTATCTCAACTTACCCAAAACAGCCTCCCGCACCCCCTCCCCCCACCCCCTCGTTAGTTCCTGGTCCACTGCATCACAGTGAGACCTGGATGGCCACATCTGTGACCTCTGGGGAAATGGCAAGTGGTGGGTGCAGTTATCGAACCCAGAATTGTTTCATGGCAATTGTCACTGATACTGCTTGGCCGCCCCCCGCCCCCATATCCTTCATTCAGAAAGTTCAGTAGGCACTTTACAGGTCCTGCAACTGGGTCTCACTTGTCTCATATAGTTAGATCCCTCAATTCCTCGGAATCCATCAACCTAAAAGTTTGTACCGTTCTTGTTTTTTGTTTCACAGGGATGGCAAATTGTTAACAGCTGAGACACCTGACATCATCCAGACAGTGGAAGAAGGGGTCACGACCCTTGGCCTCCCCCAGGTGACCCCGCAGGATGCAGGCGAGTACAAGTGCATCGTCTTCAACGAAGCCGGCGAGGACACAGTCACGGTGGAAGTCAACGTCACAGGTGTGTTGATCATCCATCCGATTGCCGTATTATTGTACCGTATGTTTGCCGTATTCATCACAAGTGCATGGTCAGGTAGCTTAAGATGTAGTTAAACACAGAATTTACAAATGGCAGCCATCACAGGTGTGATAGCTGTCATTCCTGAATTCTGTGTCATTTGCCAGTTAAAGTCTCTCAGTTACAGCTTATTTTATTTACAATACACACTTGTTTATTATAAATAAAATATGCTGTAACTGGGACATTTGTACTTGCAAATGCACAGTCAACACTTCAAATTGATTTGAATAACAGATGAGGCAGACCATTCTTTTTCTACAACCCGGAAATGCAAGGAAAAAAAAACATTATTCACTGAACATAAAACACAAATTATTACAACTTGACAAGGTCACGGTGGAGGATAACGTCACATATGTATCGATCATCCGATCGCTGTAAAATTGTACCGTATGTTTGCCGTATTCATCACAAGTGCTTGGTCAGGTAGCTTAAGCTGTAATCGAACACAGAGTTCACAATGACAGCCATGTTTAGTTGTCTGTTTTGCAAATGAACTGGACTGCAACTGGGAGCAAATAATTCAGCTAGATAACCCACATAAATTCACTCACACTACTGTTGCTCAAAATCACAACATCCAGCCACAAACACCACACACCTTGCATCATTCTTCAGTTGAGATAACCTAGAAGTAGCTGTAATTTTCTGCAGAGTAGGAAAATATTAATGTAGTACTACCACCTTAAGCAAACTTTGTAATCTTTATTCGAAGACATACCTTATTACCAGTGGACACTATCACAAAATATGTTGTTTATATGTAGTGCTTACATCAAGAGCAGCAATTTTGTTGGAATATTGGGGGAAGCATGGACGGTTCCTCAAAAAGTTACTGTGTGGAAAATCAACATACATGCCCCTCACCCCCGGGATCGCCACCCATGGCTTACTTGGTGCTTCATCACTCCTTTACAGTGATCTTGGAACATATATATCTCTTATGTAACTCTGTTTGAATGATAGTTTCATCAGACGTACATTTTGGTCACCAGACAACATATCTAATCTTCTTCACTCACTCACTCACCCCTTATCCCACCTGCAGCACCCACTAAACGAGCATTGAAGCCCAGCAATTGCACAAATCTGGGTTGGCCACACCAATCTTTCTTCTCATTGTTCCAGACAAGAAGTCAGCAAATATTTCGACTAGCAAAAACTTGTTTTCAACCATATGTAAAGCTCAATTGTTCCACAACCAGTTAAAAAAAAATTTCCAGGGTGTTTTGGGTGTGATGTTCATCAGACGTGTGTTTCAGTCCACAGGACCTAATTTATGCTACGGTCTATGTGTAAAATATCATTTGTTACGTTCTGTAATGTAGTGTTCACATTATTGTTATATTTTTGTTGTAAGTTTAATTGTACCATTGTATTCTGTATTGTCTAGTTTTGTCATTCACTACGATCACTTATTTCAATTCTTCGAAGTCGAAGTGGCTTAAGATACTTCTTGTCAACAGTTTATTATGTTGGTCTTGTTGTGCTTTTGAGGATGTGGCATCCTGCCTGCTAGCTTCTGCTCCATAAGGGAATATATTATATGCGATGTTAAGAGCATGACTTTATTTGGGGGAAAAATATGCAATATGAAAATTAAAATATTTAAATATTCGGAAACATTTACAGTGGCTAGCCAATGCATTGCATATTTGCTAAATTGCGTATGCAGGCATTTTGGTATGTTGACATTTCGAAATGAAAATTTGGAAACATAAAAATGAAATTCAAGACCTTGTCTCCTCAAATTATACTGCGGAAGAAATCAAATTATAGAGTTGGAGAATTGAGGCAATAATATAGGAATGGTAATGTCAGAGGATTGCAAAATAATCTGGACAAATAATGAACTACAATAATAATGGAATGATTCGGAGTGATAGTTATGAAACTGATATCACCAAATGTACAGAACTCATTGAATATGACATCACTGATTGGAATAGGAAGATGAGGCATAGCATAATTGATTCCTACGACCTAGGTGTTGGTGTGAGTTACACTTACTCGGTTGGAGTTGGACCGTGGGCTGTATAAGTATGAGTTCAGTGAAGTGCATAATACTGTATATGTCTCGAGGTAGCATAGGTATTTGTGCAACATTGAATAAATACAATTATATATCTAGTGTTTCCCCAAGTTGAATATATGCTCAAAGCAATACAGATATTTCCCTGATGACATGAAACGGGCTAGCTCTCCGAGAGTTAAGTGCACAAGATTAGGAACAAATTATACTCAGTTCTCCTACAGGTTTCCAATTACTAGGAGAAAGCACCTGAACTTCTTGCATGGTTTTACAGATATATAGCATAATTTCACATTAGAAGCTTTCTTATTTTATCTTATTTAGCTCGATTGCATTATCATATTCTGCTGTGTTGTGTGATGTATACTCTTCGCTCAAAATTGGAAAATAAATTCTTCCTACAAATACTCTGCTCCTTTCTCATTTTCTTTCTATTTTTCTTTTCTGCACAAAGCTGTACTCCGTTTGAAGTTTGAAGACGATCAATAAACTTGCACAGTACAAATGTCATCATGTGCACTCTTTGTACTCTCTCATTTCAAAATGTCTTTTCTCTTATGTTTTCTTTTCACTGTTTTTTTTTCGTTCTTCAGCCTTTTGCATGTCGTTTTCTTTCTTTGTTCTGTAATTTCCCTACTGCACTGTCCTCTGTTAATAATTTTCAAAATGTTGCACACTGTAAATTTCAATTTGTGTATTTACCAATTCTTTTGAAAAATGTGTTGTTCACTTATTTCCGAGGTCATGTGTGTATTACTTACTAATAAATAGTTGACTGTCTAAATAACTTTTATTTATTTTGTGATTAGTAGAGTGTTCCAGCATGATGGACAGTTGTCACACGATTTTGCATGACCTTTCAAAGGCTGAACAAAAAACCCAGGTAAGATTATTAATGTTTTGTATCAGAACTTTTAGGAAATATAAGGGAATTGAATAACGACTTTTTAACCTGCATTCTGAATATTTCTTTCAAAATATCAATCAAAGCCAAATTTATCACTCTTCCGCTGTTCATGTACAGTCTGATAGAAATGTTTGAAGTCTCCAGTTTGTCGAAATATTTTGTTTGAATGAATTGCAGGTCATTCTCAATGGCTTATGAACTCCGGATGGGAAATTGTGGATATGTTTTCAGTATGAGGTGAGTTGGTGGTATTTCTTGCAAAAAAGGAAGTGAATGATGAATTTATGTCATATTAGATGAGTTAGGAATTATTTATTCCGTCTGCTGTTTGATTCTAGCATCTTACTACTCTGAACTCAAAATTCTCTCCATTCATGAAATCTGAAACATCTTTCTTATCTCTGTCATCTTTCCCATATCAGAACCAAAGCCTGTGGAGACCGCTCCTCGTTTCGTTGAGAAGCCGAAGGAATTGGAAGTATTTGAAGGTTTGTATGTTCCTTCCTTTAATTACACTGCATCTGTGAATTGACCAAGGGTATGGTATTGGATGTGTGTAGCCACCGCCACTGAAAACTGTAGGCGTTAGCGCAATAACTCTTCAGGGCTTAGTTCGATTTATCCAAAGCTTAGCTTAGATTTCTGCCCCAGAGAGATCTTGGATGAATTCGAAGTAGATAGTGCAGCATGACTGCTGCCCCATTAAGGTTTTATGAAAAAATTATTGAGTTTGTCTTATTCACATTGACTTGGTCTGTGATCCCAAACAATATGGGGTCATTACAAGGTTGAATTTCTGTAATTTAGACAATTTTCTTTCTGATTCCAGCAATATATTGTGAATGTGATCTACAGGTGGCTCTAAACAACATGGGGATATTTCAAGGTGGCCGGAGGTCAAGTTGATATGAATAATACAATTTTCCTACCTTCTAAGGATTTCTACAAAGCTTGGTGGAAGTAGACTACATTTGTTACCAAATCACCTTGATACTGTGATACATGATCATGTGATCATTAAAAGTGAAAATTTGTATAATCTATGCAGGGATATATGCATTCATGCATTCACATGTCTAGCTATTATTGATATCAACAAATCACGTCACATGTATTCCTCCAAAAACCAGGTGATGATGCAGAATTCCGCTTCACCGTGGAGGGTCTGCCCATCCCCACCATTACTTGGAACAAGGGATGGAAGGCGATCGCCCCCACCCCGGAACGGTACACGGTGGACATCGACATTGAGACGGAGGAACACAGACTGATCATCCATACCTGCAAGATGACTGATATCGGCAAATACACCTGCAAGCTGACCAACCCCCTCGGAGAGGAGAAGTGCATCGCTACTCTCAAGGTCAAGGAGAAGCCAAGAGAGGAACCAGCTCCACTGAAGAAGAAACTCAAGAAGTAAGCCCTCTTTCCCTCTCCACTGGTTGACTCCGTCCTGTGTGGGAGGGCTGGTTACAATGATATCTACTTTCTCATATGATGCTCGGAGGCATGAAAATCGATATGATAAATCGATATGAAAATCAGAGGCATATGCTGCAGACTGAAACTAGAACTTGAGATATAGGGTCAATTTTCAATGAACATGCAACATGCAAATTTCAGAAAGTTAGTAGCAATGATGACCTCTGACCATGCACCTCCACACGAAATTCCAGCTGATTGGGCTTTTTATGATCCAGGAGATATGGATTTGCACATACAGACATATACAGACAAACAGACATAGACAAGGAAGTGATATCTAGGTCTCTCCTTGAACAAAGTCCAGAAAAAGGAAAGGGAGTTCAGGGGCATATTCTGTGGACAGCCCCGAGCTGCAGGGGCTCATTGTACCAGCACCTCCACCTTAGCCTACCGCGGGTACTCATCGCAGCTGAATTTAGTGGGACACATCGGCAGCTAGAATCAGTTAGCTTGATGAACGGCAGCTAGAGTTTTCATCCAATCGAACTATCCCAATTGCTCAGGCTAGGTGATGATAATGATGATTCTTCCTACCTCGGGAAGAAACCAGCACAGGAACCAGCACGGCCCTCCTCCTGCGCACACTACTGCTCTCCAGCACATGACCAATACCGTCTCTCCTCATCAGCATCTACCTCAGATCCTCAGCCCTTTTTCCATCACTAGAGTCATCGTATATAGTTTTCTAACTGCTCCTTCTTATTCTCCTTCTTTCATCCACAGGGCTGAGGCAGTGAAGGTCCCTGAGACTGATGAGGAGATCTTTGACATACTCAAGGATGAGAAACCTGAGGATTATGAGGCTGTGCTCCGGGAACAGGGAATCTTCAGCAACAAAGCCATCAGACAAAACGTACAGATGGTGACGGACAGAAAGACAGAGGAGGCTGAAAAACTGGTATGTCAGTGCTCTCGCTGGCTCGGATCATAAAATAAATGCTGAATGCATGATGTTTGGCGATGATAGGAACTTTATGCTATTATTTATAATTGGCCGGTTAGTAAAATTATTGAAGAGGTAGTTACCTAGCTGAGGTTTGAATTCTGGTCGAGTATACCAAAGTCTCCGAAAATAGCCAAGACCAATTAGCTGGCTTAGATAAACAGTTGTTGGATGCATAACGTATGCTCATGATGGAAACTATTCGCTATCTTGTAGTGATTGGTTGGTCAGTGGAGTTAGTGAAGCGATTGATTCTCATCTGAAGTTTTGATTCTGGTCAAGTCTTACCAAAGTCTTTGAAAATGGTATATGTTGCCTTCTCACTGAGTGCTCAGTCGTAGAGACTGGTTCGGGACCAAAACAAGGGGTTGAAAACTGGCATGTTGCCCACCGTTTGTAGGAAAGACTCCTCTCCTCATTGAGAGATGTTTGGATGACTTTGTATGCACTCAGTCCTTGCTTCAATTTGTTCTGTGCCAAAATTCAGAGAGAGAGCCAAGCAGAGGCCATGCCAGTAGAGTGGAGCATGCAGTACCCCATCTGTCCATGAAGTTTAGTTTAGTTTAGTTTAGTAATAGAGGGTCAGGAAGGACAGAAGTCCTCATAAACGACCCCGAAGC
>JAUOBX010221201.1:0-11739 GCA_032360705.1 Eupentacta quinquesemita
AAACTTGTAAACAGGGTAACCAATGAACAAAAAGGTGCAGAGACCTTATACACTTGGAGAAGAGTCGCATGAAGGTCACACCCTACTCCAAGATCCACTGACCGATTGGGGAGACAGAGGGAAGATGTTTTCAAGACCATCCAGAAGACAACCTCTCACAGGAAAAGAAAGCGGCTCGAGTTTGATAACATTGTCACTGGGGTAATTGGAGGTGAGTTGACCTCTGAGGAATACCTTGTTTAGTGCCGGTTGTGTGATACTGCTGCAGTGTGTCATACTTTCCAACAACTCTTTTGGGGGAGCTCAATAACTGGTCGTTTGTAAGTATTATTTTTCGGAGCACTTGGTCAGTCAATAACTGAATACTCAACTGCGCTGAACAAAATGAACTACAGCCTGTATCTCTATATGTATCTATTATTAGCTCAGCCTAGCCATATGGCTGAGTGAGCTATCGTGATTATGCATGTTTATCAATCTATCTATTTATTTATCTGTCCACAATTGACTTCAAATTGCCACTTCTCCCACACCCTTCGATGAATAATGATGAAATTTGATCACAATTATGACTAAGTGATGGCCATCTGGGGTGTTGAAACAATGAAGGTCCAAGGTCACCTAGTGGGCCATTTGGGCCATTCTGTGGAAATCTGCCAAATGCTTCTCCTCCTAGAGTTACTGTAGCTTGAGTATTGAGCTTCTTGGTATCCCATAGAGTAGGGCATTGACATAGTCGAGGCGTGAAGTGACGTACGCGTTGACCAAGACTTTTGTGGCATCCATCGTCAAGTATCTGCAAGTGCATGTAAGCAATCCAGCAAACATGGTCAACATGAGATTCCATGTTCAACTCAGGGTCGTAGATTACCCCAAGGTTCTTTATTGATGAACTGGGCTCTATGGAGTGGTCCCCGACTTGTAGAGGGATATTGTTGGTTTTGGCAAGATGAGAGCGAGTACCAAAGACCATTAGCTCGGTCTTCGAATCGTTGAGCTTCAGAAAGTTCTTACGCATCCATCCACGTACTTCTAGAAGACATTGTTCCAGGCGTGATAATGCAGCCTGCTGAGTAGAGTCCCCGGGACGAAACGCGATATACACCTGATTGTCATCTGCGTACATGTGGTACTGGAGCTGATTGTGTTGGAAAATATGGCCCAGTGGTTTGGTATAACATGTGAAGAGCATCGGACCCAGGACCGAGCCTTGTGGCACACCATGTGATAGCTGATGGGGTGTTGATGCTGTGCCCCCAATATCAACACTTTGAGTACGACCGCAAAGGTACGATCTAAACCACTCAAGGGCCTGTCCCTCAACACCAAATTTAATGTGCAGACGATGAAGCAGGGTCGCGTGATCGATGGTATCGAAGTATAGCGTTGCTCTAATCGTGGCTGCCCATATAGATTCCCACATGAAGGTGTGGGGAGGAGGGTTCCATGAGGTGGCTTAAAGATGAGTTTGTGCTATCGTGTATTGTGCGAAAAGGCTAGAGCTGTGCACAAAAACGTGCGGGCTTGGAAAGTTACTGATGATCAGGAATGATGACTATGGAGCGTTTTGTCACGTGTTTGTCTTCATATAGAGATCCAAACAATTATCAACAGGACTTAAATTGGAAGTTTAGTTGTGAATTCGACCTAAACGTTCCCAAAATGTGTGGACGCTCAATACCAAGCATATATATATATATATATATATAGATAAATATCCACAGCAATGTTAATTGTATATTTCATAATTATTCGATAATAATGACCTACGAGTTACTGGATGATGGAGATCAATGGATGTGCTAAATATTACGGTCCCTCTTGATTCGGATATTATGGTACTCCAACCCCAAACTGTTTGATGAGTGAAAATAAGATAACATCCCCATTATTTTTGTCACGTCACATTGGGAAGGAGAAGACCCGATGAGGGCAAAGTCAATGCAAAATTAAAACAACTCCATCGCCTGGTGAACCCAATATGAGTAAAATTAAATACGCTTCTTCAGTAGGATTGATCTTTATCTTCCTGAAAAAGTATATTGATTGACTTCAACGGCTAAAATTCTCCTATATTTTTAACTTATGGAGGGGGGAAAAGAGTAATTATTGTGTGAACTAAATAGAGATATTAATTAGGTTCCCTTTGCGAAATATTCAGACTGAAACTAGTAGATATCTCACCAAGCAGTAAAGAGGTAGATTGCAAAAAGGGGGTGGCACTTGGGTTGTTTGACATAGTGGGTGCCTTTAACATCTCAGCCTATCTGCATGACCTGAAGGTGCCGACCTGGATCATCCATTGAATAGATAACATGATGATGCATCGAACAGTTCAAGTAGAGTTATGTAGTGCCAAGGTCGAGCGTGAGGTAGTGAAAGGATATCCCCAAGGTGGTAATTTGTCCACTTCATTATGGAACTGTGTTAATACCTCCCTATTAGTGAAGCTTCGAAAAAAATGCCCAAGCGTATGCGGATGACCTGGCAAAACGTGTACCGGGCACAAATTGTCTGTTGGTCAGAGTATCTGCGCAGCGGGCACTTGGTATTGCGGCTGAATACGCCCGGAAGTATGAGCTACAGCTCGATCCCAGTAAAACAGAAGTAGTCATGTTTACTCACAAGAGGAATACAAAAATGGGTGGTCTGTGGATGAACGGGCAGAAGCCTCAAACTTTCCGAAGAAGCGAAACTGCTTGGGGTTCCGCTGGACAGCGAGCTACTTTGAAAAAGTCACATGTGTAGCTCAACAGGCAATTGCCGCACTGGTGCAATGCAAACGGCTTGTGGGGAAAACATTAGTATATACGGCTATGGTGCGTTCTATCCTTGCGTATGCGTGTGTAATACTGTACTTAAGGAATTGTTTCCTAGAGGTCAAGATATTAGCTTGCATGATGATTTCATCAGCGTTTCCGAGCACTCCAACTGCGGCCTCGGAAATGCGGTTGAACATCATGCCGACTGGGAAATTCATCAAGGCAGAGGCGGTCAGGGGATTTTATCGTATCCAGCGGGTCGGACCTTGTCCAGCCAAATTTTATGGAACTATTGGTAACACTAACAGTCAAGTTGACGTATGCAATAATGTCAGACAAGAGCTTTCGTGGCTGCAAATGCCGGCTGACCTCCGTAATTAAATCAGAATATTCACACAATAAGTCCAATGCGCCACAGCAGAGCCCGAACACCAAGACCTCGCCAGTCGTCACTGTGAGTACAGCCACCCCATGGAGACAAACACCCGATATTGAATGTGGTGGATCAATCCCGGAATAAACTGGACCCATTGCATTGCCTGATACCCATTCCGCATTCCCGACAGGATTCCCACCCTCTGAATTTTCAATGAATACAAGTAAAACTATACACGTGGACTCGAATGCCTCCCCCTTCCTCACCACCTCATGGCACAGCATAGGCTATACTTTTTACTAACTCCATGTCGACTGCCAATATGGCTGCAACGATAGTCCCACATGGCTAGCAGTCGTATATACTGACATTATATACTTAGTACTACGTACATGCAGTACAGCATTATATAATTATTTACATAATCATATTGTAGGCCTAATGAAAGAGTAGAGGACTAACCCGGCAATCTTCACTGAATACGATAGGAACGTTCCGAATGTCTCGCACCTCACTATAGAGACAGTCGGACATTACCTCCATCGCCATCGCGCGACGCGCCGCCGCTGGCTACGGGCAATATGATCCGCTGGATAACGCCGACACTAAACTGCCTATAATAACCCTACCGTATATACTTTTTGAAATGTGTGAGAGTATCCTGATACGGAGCGAACGGGTCAACGTGTGAGTAAATTCACTGTTTAGTACTCTCATCGCGGGCAATTATTGAATAGTGTACTACTGTAGGCCGCAATCGAAAATATACTGGGTAGGCGCGAGGTGACTGACGGGAACAGCGTGGCATCGTAGCCTATTTGAAACAAGGCAGTTTTCGACAAGAAAAACAGGGAGCTAACTCGGCGAATTTTCAATCAATTTTCTCCGTTGAAAATGTGATTCCATTCTACGTTCGTTATCTCGAATGTTAATAGCAGAGAGAAAGCGAGACGACCCGATTTGAACATTCTGACTCTAGTGAGATACCATCCCAGTACCAATGCGATAGCATGGCACTTTCTAGCGCTGAGTCTCCGGATATATGGTGATTAGTAATGTCTGGCTGGCCAAGGCATGCGTATTGAAATGGAATGACCATTCTGGATTTATCGTGTGAACAAGGATTTAGAAATTTGACCTTTGCTGATCTCATGTGACCTCCAACCTGACCCAAGAACAATAGGAAACATGTACTCATCACGAGGAACACACCATACCATGTTTGAACTGGATCTATTCAAGTGAGGTCGAGTTATTGTGTTAACAAGCCAAACATAGCCAAAACATCGATATTCCACAATTTAAAAATCTTCCCCCAAAATGATCTACACCAGCAACAATACCTACTAAATTTCAGCCTTATCGGACCAAAAATTCTGGATTTGTTTATATATTAAGTTAACGAGATTTTCTTCTATTAACCTCAAAAACCTCTGACCTGATTACAAAACAACAGGAATAATGTATTCATCGTGGTGAACATGTGTTCATATTTGTTTAGTTTCGGTTTATCCTACCACTGGTTGGTCCAGGCAGACTCTATCTCTGCACTTCCCGGAGGATTTATTACGTACAGCCACGTTATTTTGTACCTCCCCTTTGGTGACAGGATGATACTCTTCCCCCGTAGTATGCTCAGTGCTTCCAGGCCTGCGGGTCCCGCCATCTGGCACTATTATATATAGGTATCATTTGAATGCTTGGTGTTTTGGCACGTTCCAGCAACAAGGCTACCGACAAGGCTACCGCTGAGGTGCAATATTCGTACTATTTAACGTGAAATGACTAAAGGCAATGTTGATGTCAACCTACAATCGATGCTCATCAGAATACGCGACAGGCTACGAGATCAACGACGAGTGTCTCGGACCATGGGTAGGAGCAAGCAGGCTACATTACCCCTTCCCTAAAGCTAGTCCTATCTGAATGCTTCCTACTTAAATGTTCCTCATTCAGAGCGCTTCGATTGTGTGGCATCAAATGCCATACATGTATTACGTAGTTGGTGGTGTGTGCATTGTTGCCGCTATCGAATATTCCCCTATCCCTGTTTCTCACATTCCACCCCTGTGCCCCTCCATTTACGGTTTTATTCCACTCTGAGCAACTGTTTATAGAATGATGGAATTTTAGTATTTCAGTAAAACTCTTATGAAGGGTATGCTAGTTGTATTTTGTTGTTATTTTGTCTCAGGTCTTTCGGCAGTAACCGACTGAAAAGCCTGCCCGGCGATCTTTTTGCTAGAACGACGATCGTGGAACATATGTGAGTGACTTTATATCGCCTGATATAGCTTAATATTGCATTTGTTTATATTTTCTGATTATGTAGTGAATGTTATCCTCTAAATAATAAATAGTGCGATAATGCTATTATGAAATGTGAGCTTTTTCCCACTTCTAACTTTAGTAACTTGACCCCCTGGACGTCTGGATTGCACAGTTCATAACAAGAACACCCGACTATAGTGATCCATTGAACCAAACGACAGCTTGCAATCAAACGGAAGCACGTCCTTAGAACCATAGATACATTCATTTCAAGCAACACACCTTCGCTATTCATGCATTCATTGATTGCTGACAACATCTGTCGCCAGGTAAGACAATGCAACGCCAATAAGGCTAAGCGATTGTCAAACCTAGATCATCAGTATGTGTTCATAAGCTTTCGTGGATAGCTAGATAGATCTATTAGGTAAATATATAAATCATATAAATCATATCTTCATGACATCAGCTATAGTTTTCACTTATTTCCATTTTTTCATGTGTTCATTCAAAGATCATAAGATTATTGAATACGGAGCAAAAACGTTTCGCTCGGGGTACCAGTATTCGAGTATAGATTATGTGACACACGGCCAGTGATAGCATACTTTACCTATAAATGTACATGCGGTCCCATGTATATCAGGCTCATGCACAAATCAAGTCAATTTTACCTTCAGTGACCTTGAAATGTGTCAAACAAGAACAACGGCGGTCCACATGCACCAACCGTTCCGTTCAATTCCGACAAATTTAAGGAAAACATATAATTTATGCACACTTGACCTGAGTTGGCCTGCAAATGAATGTTATGTTATTCAGGACCAACTAAAGTCATCGTCCACCGAGTTTCCTTCGATTCTGTTAGATTGTATATGGTATAATATTCGCTTATATATTGTCTTCGATGTTTTTCATAGTGAGATTCAAGACAACGAAATCGAATACGTACCCTCTGAAATATTCTTCAACACACCACAACTGACAGAACTGTAAGTCTTATCATAAATCACAGTCTATAAATATATTGTGGATGGATAATAGCAGAAGCTTCATGCTGCTTTATGTGATACTCGCGGGAGAATTCACTATTGTACATCCACTACTATAATATAGTGTATTGCATATCGAAAAGTGCCGCGCCGCTTTGTGAACCAGAATAATGATATAGTAGTGCCTAAATCCGAATGTTGATCGGTTAATGCGCACCTCTGTTCAAGTTGTAATTGGCTATTCCTACGGTATACACTTGATTGTGTTCATTGTTAGAGCGAGGGATTCAATTGGGGAATAGAACGTTTGTTATCCAATAACGGAAATTCTTGTTCAGAGGTGCACATCGACCCAATGTTGATACATCTCTGTAGTTGTCCCATAATTGTGAACCTGCCAAATAATCCTATAGCAATGAGACCAATATTTGTTCTGAATATTTATTCCCTTTGAAATTTCACAGGAGCATTCAGTACAACAATATCAAAAGTATCTCTGCGGATTTGTTCCGTTACACCACGAAGTTGACGGCCCTGTAAGTATATTGGTCGCTCCAGAAATCACTCAAAACACAAATGATGAACTGAGATCTTGGATACGATATTGAGTAAGCAGGTGAGTGAAACCCAATTATTTGGATCATTATGTGTCAGGAACATCATTGGCTAGAGCGCTTGGACTCTTGTGACAGATCTATCTAGGACTTGAGCTGACATCCAACCTCCAAGGAAAGCAGCTCGATTTGTCTCTAACGACTACAGGAGAGAGTCTAGTGTGATCTGCTAGCCTCGTATATTTTTCATTTATATTCAATATAGTCAATTATCATCGCCATCCGGCCTACGTTGCACTGGTGGCAGCGGTGGGAACCGGTTGGGTGATGGTTTCTAGACTATCGCGGAACTGCCCCATTACGGTTTGCATGTTGTTCGGCCTTGCTTAGATTGGATGAAGGCTACAGTATAGGCCTACTTGGTACCCCCGCCATCCGACGCGTGTGGTATATTCAAAATGATACCTGGTCGACGGTGACTTCCGACCTTCACTGCGTAGCTATCCGTTCCATTACACCAACTAGACTGGCCGCGAAGTCATCCCCACTAAACATAGGGCACGTCGATTGAATTACAACCTGGCTGCCGCTGAGACTGGGATGATCATCGGTCACAACGGACTATCCATTTACAGGTATACATACATTCGACCATTTTGATGTTACGTTTTGCACAATTATAGGCCTAGTAATCTGTTGAGCTCATAGGCGTGTTACCACTTTCATTGAACCCCCACTTCTCCATCATGGCACAGGATAAGGACATAATATATTGTATATAACGTATAAAGTCCCCCCCCCCCATTTTTTCATAGGAGATGGCACAGAGGATTTTGAGTTATAGTGTCGTCGTTTAGAAGTGGCTGTAGATGCATCCCCACAGTATAACAAGTCAAGCTTAGCGGTTATTTACCTGTCAGACCTGTCGGACAATATCGATCAAACAGTGAAAGACATTACGACGCAGTAAAATCCCACATGAAACAGGTCTTTCGTAAACGTGAGATTATAACAACCTTTCCAAACATTCGTCAATGCCAGACCCAGTTCTCCTAACGATCCTTTAGAGATTTATCGAGCTGAATTGATAAGGCTGGTCAACGGACCCTTCTCAACCTATGACAAAACAGCTAAATCGGGAGAAGTTTCCGGAAGATTTATCGCCGGGCTAGACCCATATCTACAATTCAAAATCCACCAGTTTGGGGCAACCGATCTGCCAGTTGCATTAATTGTTGCCTCTTGAGTTGAAAGGGCTCATGTTGCCAGTTAAATCCACACTCCAAATCTTACCAAAATTCACCTCGTATTACCCCTGGACTGAATACTACAAATATGCCGTATGGGGCTTCTACGCAGGTCACCAAATTCTAGTGGTTTAAATACCATTGACGAAATAGCTAAAGTAAAGAAGAGTGGCGATGCCTTGGTGCTGAAAGTCAATATAATATTATGTACTATCCTGAATAGGCAGTACTCCCGTGGGAAGTCCCCAGGTCGCTCTTATCAGAATTCCCCATCACATAGTCGATATATTTACAGGTCACGACTATACAGCCCTGCTAGGCATACTTATGACTCTAATTCAAACCCTACTCCTATCAGTCGGGTCTCTAATATAGTCTTAGTCGGGATATGTACAGACCTCGACAAGACAGCCCCGCTAGACGTTATTATGATTCAAATTCTACTACTACTACTACTACTCCCCGTTATAGTCCTGGTAGAAGTGGGAGCCCCAAGGTTAACCACTAATAGGCGTATTGCCCCAAGCATATATCGTTCGGAGTCAGATGGGTACAGATATCGAACGATATCAGAGTTCTAATGGGACAGCCCACACTAGTGAAGACAGAAGTGACAGTGGAGTCCCCTTCCAGGATAACAATAAGTTAAACTAGAACTGGTTGGGAGACAGGGCCAATCCCCAACCGAGAATCGTCCTGGTCCAACTCCAAATGTTTGCCCCTATATATCAGTTATCATTGAAGACAAACCGGTAGACGAATTCGTAGACACTGGTGCAGACAATGTATTTATCAGTGAAGAGTTACGCATTGGAATCTCAGTGTTGAAGGAACGGTCAATACAGAAAACCATAGGAGTAACCTCAGTACCTCAGTGACAGGCCAAGTAATTGACAAAATAGTGTCAATATATGCAAACTTGATGTTTGGGTCTACAAGGTTGTGTCATGAGATGCAGATGGTTAAGGGATTCAATACGAGCCTTATTTTTTGGATGGGACTTCTTATCGAAACATTCAGCCACACTTCACGTAGAGCAACAGTGTATACATATGTACGGAGTAACGTCAATACAACCAATTTCTATTCCCTTATGCTCAAATGTACTAGCACACAAAACATGTTCACTCCCAGCCCATAGTGAAAATGTGGTGCTCGCTAGAGTGCCGACTAGAGGGAGTGGTGAAATCCCTGATGGCCAGTGTGGCGTCTTTGAACCACAACCAATCTCTGAATCCCCTCTTCTATCTGCAATAGCTGTCACGCAAGTAAAAAACGGAATGTGCTGCCAGGCCATTTTCACACTTTGGCAAACGATGGTTTACAGACACTATTATTGACTGTTATTCTCTCTTTCTTCTACGAAATCACGAATATAGTTTTAATATGAGGTCAAAGCTGAACATTCTTTTTTGTCTTCCCGCATGTCCAATAAATGTTCCTACTGATTAAGATATTAAGTTATTTTCTCCCAAGCAAAACAGGAGCAGGATTCTGGGAAACTTTTGAAGAGATTCCTATACCAAAAACGTCTACGGCGTATTGCCTACTGTGCTTCCAGTTCAGTAAAAAATCACGCAAAATATATCTCACTTGAAACATATCTTCATCGTTTACGTCTTCGATGTGGATTTCGTAGGGTCATCCGTGCTGATAAATATTATTTTTGTAGGAATTCTTATTTAGCACAAGCATGTTGGAACGGCATCGAGATCTAATATCAGTGATAAAAGTCTCCATCCTGTTTACAGCATCATCACGCTCTGAATTGTTGAATGTAAGATAGAACTGAGTATCACCAGCGTAGGCGACACACTGGGTACTATGGGCTGCAATGATGTATTGGTATAGCCCTAATAACAACTCCCTGAGAAACACCACGGTCAAGTTGTTAAGAAAGATATTGTATATGGGAGATATTGTATTGTCAATAACAACAGACTGAGTTCTACAATACAGGTAGGTAGAGAACAAATCAAGCGCCTCATCGCTAATACCATTTTATTCTATGATATTCTATCAAGACGATCAATCAGCTGTGTATAGCCTATGGTATCGAATGCAACACAGGAATCGAGTAGCACCAGTAGCTTCGTATCGTCTACCGAGAGCTGATGAAATGTCATTCAGCACTCGCAGCAGTGCTGTTTCAGTACCGTGGAAAGGATGGTAAGCAGACTGCATCGGGGTAAAATGTAAAAGCACAACAAATATGCAGAGAGCAGCAGATCGAGCTAGCGCAACTGAACGATGAAATACAGAAATATCCCCACACTGCCAATTATACTACAATTCATGCAACATGTTATGCAACAAGTTAACAAACACGACGTTTGGGCGAAAAACAATCATATACCTACTATAGAATATCATTCACCTTACAATGTAATGTCTCTCACTGAGCTCAGCCTGATTGATGGCTCCCAGACTCAGCTGGCATATTCGAGTATTGGTCGGACAAAATTGTTACAGCATGATGTCCTAATGAGTTGTGGGCATTTGTTCAGATTTGTAAGGAATTACTTATCCATTCTGCCTTGTATACCGTAGTATACGAGCTTTTGAAGCGGATGGAGATGGGAGACCTCGTCGGATGCTTACAGTAAGACAATTCCAGAAGAACCTGATCAGTATGTGGACCCCTGTCTTTGCTGTGTGCGATTATGACTGTGAGTTATGATGCACGAGACCGAGATTTTCAGATATCCGGCAAACACCCGGTGTCTATGGATGTCTGGTAAATGATGGAAAGTATGGGTCCGAAACTATATGCGAGTGTGTAGGAAAGTCTTGCTGGAATGCCATCAGGTCAGTTTCATGTGGTTTCATGTTCGCGTTGAGCTTGGTCACCCTATCCACAGAGACTAAGATGAGCGGCAGCGTTGGGTTAGGATATGCTCCTAGGTCAGCAACACTATTGAGATCTTCGTTCTTGTTGAAGATGGTGACCAGAATCTTTTTGGGGTCATAAACAATCTCACTTCTTGTAAATCGTCTATCGCAGCCTACACATGTTGAGGCTGAGGTTTTGGCAAATTCTTTCAATGAGTTTTTCCATACTAAGGTCGGGAAACTCCGTGAAAGTCTGGAGCTTGTACCTGAATCCCACCTCTCTGTGGTCGCTACTGAGCCATGTACGATCAGCTTTAATAATTTTTCTCAAGTTTCCGAGGATGAGGTCCTCCGTGTCATCAAGTCTTCTACTATTACATATTGTTCTTCGGATCATTTGCCTGCCGACATTCTGAAACTCTCCTTCGATCATCTTCTTCCTACTATTACTAGAATTGATAACAACTCTCTGTCTTCCGGTGTATTCCCCTCAGTCCTGAAGCACGTCTGCGTTACTCCACTGCTGAAGAAGCCAGGCTTGGATGTTGAAAAAATGGCCAACTATCGCCCGCTCTCAAATCTCACTTTCCTTGGGAAGGTGATTGGACGAGTGCTTGTCAATCAGCTTCAACATTACCTTGTTGAACACCATCTCCATGCCCCGATGCAGTCTGCTTATCGTCCGTTTCATAGCACTGAGACAGC
>JAUOBX010221312.1:0-11738 GCA_032360705.1 Eupentacta quinquesemita
TAAACTTCCTGGTCGTCACCCAGTTGACTCCTCTTTTCGACTGCCACTTTCCACCACCATCTGATCTGACCATACGTTCAGTGGCGCATTGGGGTTCTGTGTCTAAGGGATCCTCTCGTCGATCGCTTAACAGTTCTTCCTGATTTGAATGGTTTCATCTAGTAGGAGTAAAGGGCGTGGATCCATGGCTGGAGGAGGAGGGGTAATATGGAGGAAGACTATCTGAGCGGAGCGCCGGCATGGGTCGGCGCGGAGCGTACACGCGAAATTACTAGTTTTCGCACCCCCAGATGGCAACAGATGGCTCATAGAGACTGATTTCAGCTATATGTTTTCGGTTGTGATACATGGGTTTCATGACTGCAAATGTCATCAAGGAATTCATAACAATGATTATTCCTCGAATTTGTTCAACACCGCTGGATGAACGAGGGTAAGACGATGAAAACAATGAAGAATATGACAATGAAACAATGGAAACTTTCATACGTTTATGTCCGTTATACAGGCCAGCAGGCCAGTACGTCAAATACGAAACTGATCTACAGTAGTCAGTATGCCTACTGGATGGATAAGATAATGAGAAAACTGACAACGGGTTCATTCCTATGTCAGTAAATGAGAGTAAGGCAATTGAATGAAATGAAAACATCACGTACAGGCCATATGTCACTGGGAAATTGAGAATGTTAAAACTGCAAATTCGTTGCAAATATGTTGAAGTAAGTTACGACAAACGAGAAACCATTCAGCCTCAGGCTATAAATGACATATATTCAATTTCAAAGTTGCTGTCTCAGATTTGAAAGTGAACGTATCCTTCATATTCCCAGAACCCGCGTTGGTTTTGGCGACCGTTCTTTCGTTGTCTTCGCAAGCAGGGCGTACAATAAGTTACCACGTAGTATTCGTAACTCCCCGACAATTGATTCTTTCAAAGCCCGTCTGAAGACGCACTTGTTCAACTCTTTGTAATTATTTATATTTTTCCCTTTGTAAAGCGCTTTGAGCCTATGTGGGGAAAGCGCTATATAAACATGTTCAATGTATGTATGTATGTATATTCGATTAACGTTTAGCGGCATCCGAGTATTCATATCCGAAATGTTGAAACCATCTTAATGAACTACAATTGAAAAAATGTCGCGTCTTGGTTTAACTTCGATGGAGTGCAGGCGCAATTTGGATAGGTTGATACAGGTTTTTGGAATGGTTAAAAGAAGAATAATTAGATTACTATCGATAGGGGACATCGCTTAACGACATTCGGAAATATTTATCTCCGCAAATAGTTATCAATGGGTGGGATAGCTTAACAGAAGATTTTGTTTTGTCAATGAGTTTTTCCCTGTTGTGTTGCTGTGGTATAGTGAACTCGCATACGAGAGACAAATCCTCCCTGACTCTTTCGTATTAAACTTATTCCAAATATTATTATTATTAATACATTATTCGTAGCTCGATTGTCCAGTTCATCAGAGGAGGGCGAGTCCAATTTCCGTTTCGGGATCCGGATCACGGCCGATTACGTCCCGGCCGGTGTCCGTGACAGTACGGTAGACGGCTACCGGTCGCTCGCCATCGTTAGGGGGCAACTGATGGACGTGATAGGGTCCCACGACACCGGCAGTGGGGAGCTCTACGTGGCCCGTAACGAGGAGGGAGAGATTGGTCTGGTTTCCCCAGGGAGGTGCGAGGTGTTGTCTCACGCCACTCCTATCATCTGGTCGACGGTATGGTTCGTGACAGACACGAACTCTTACGTCGACAAACTCCGGTACGGACCGGTTGGGACCTTCTACATCAGAAGCAGTGTTAGCAATGTACGTACCGGTATTCTTTAATTTTATGATGATTCATGCCCGCCGTGAATTGTTATATTCTTTCTTATGGCCTGCACACTACCCGCCTGTGGTCTGACCTCGATATGGAGCTGAGATGAACTCTGAGTGAGTTCTCAATGTTACAACTAGCCTAACAGATGTAATCGCTTGAAATTCTCGCTGACGAACGCTACATATTAGATATTCATTACCCTTAGCAGCAGTTATCCGTACCATTGAATAGTTCCAGGACGATAGTGTTTTGCCTGATGACTGAATGCCTTCAAAATCCGCCTGGCTCGATTCAAACACAATTTTGGGCGATCTCTTTCGGTGTCTGGTTTTGTCGCTTTCAGTTGTTGTGGTAGTAGGGGTTTCTCGGGAATTGAATCCATACTCGCTGAGATGAACTGAGCTATCTGAGCCACTGCATAATAAGAAAGCTGCAATGCAAGTGATTCCTTGCCTTATTGCCAATTCGACCGCAAAAAGATTTCCAAAATAGTTACAATGACCTTGGACCAGACTAACACAATATTGTGATCATGTACCGTAACATCGTATGACAAACCTACATACCAAGTATGTAGTCTCTGGACCCACTAGTCATCATGTTTTCTATGGACTTCCCGGAGGCAACATGGGTGGCGAACCCACATACCAAGTATGAAGTCTCTGCACTTTTTAGTTCATTGGTTATCGTATGTACAATGTTGTCAGACTTCGAAGTCAGTGGACCACAGATGACCGTGGACTGAACTTGAAAAATGGCGGGATCATCTACTCCATATGACGGAGCAACACACCGAGTATGACGTATCTGTACTTCTTTGTTCACTATTTATCGTGTTTACAAAGTTGACAGACTTTGACCTCTTTTGAGGCCAAATAACCTTGAATCCAAACCAAACACTCGACATGACTAAACCACATTCCAAGTATGAACTCTCTGCACACGTTTGTTCACTAGTTATCGTTTTTACAAGTTGTTATACTTTGGCCTCTGGTAATCCTATGACCAAATCCCAAAACATTAGGGAACATGTTCTCCATGTGGCCAACTTGAACACCAAATATAGAGCGCCTGCACCTTTCCGCTCACTAGTCATCATATTACAACTCGGAGTAGGCGTAACACACATACATACACATACACATGCCCGCAACCATCGCATTGATTCCTTCTGCCTCTGGCACATCCTGAAATTAGTCGGTACGACGAAGTTGCTGTTCAAATCTCTTTCAATTCTCTCACGTTTCCAGCGGTAATGTCGGATACACACCGGAAACCGTTTCATATAATCTGGGCACCATTCGTGTCATATGGGGATATAATGACGTTACTGTCTCAATTAGTGTAGTACTGGAGATTGTTTACCGTCTCCGCTCTCACGGTGTTATTTCCTCTTCAGCCTGGTGACTTGTCCCTGGTAGTGAACACAGGGAGCCAAGCTCCGACCAAGTTCTGGATCGTGGTGAAGGGGTCGACCTACACACTGGCGGTCGGCAACAGGGCGGTCTACTTCTGCCAATCGATCACGGAACTGATCAACCACTTCAAGAAACACAGCCTACCGATGGACAACCAACAGACCATCTGCCTTACTGTGCCGTGTAAGAAGTTACCGTGATTATGGTAAAGAATTAGGTGGACACATACATCTATGGCGTCCTCCAGCTAAGGTCATGATGTTGCTGGATCATGTTGGAGGCCCGATCGTCCGCGATCAAGTTCCTTTGGCCGATCTCGCATGTGTCTTCGGTTCGTGAAGACATTACTAATGTATTAGCTGGCTGCGTTACCATACCGTGTGAGATGTTAGCGTGGAATAAAAATGCAGCTGTTTTAACCAGGATATGGTAACGACAGGTGCACCCCGTATGTTGAACGGTGTGGGAGTGGATAGACACTATCAAAGCTTTGCATTCTCTCCTCATACAGTGCCCAGAGTAACAAGAAATGTGCTTTGAGTTCCTGCTCCTGCTGGACGGCCATTCATTGTCTTCATCTTATGTGCATCATGTCAACAAATAATCACTTCCTCTGCAGGGAGAACAGCAGATGGAAAGTAAGAGTCCAAACCAGGGACCTCTTGCACCTGGGTGAGAATGTGCAGTAGAGATGAAGTGCCTTGCCTAAATACACACTGATCATAAGACAACCAAATTAATAAGTTCATAATTTGCGAACATTAAGCCCAAAGAGATGGAAACATACACATATCTTTCAAATATTTTGACATATATTTGGCTGCTATGAAAATGTGGCACAAAATATACAAAAATATATCGATGCAAAAATTCCAACTATGCTGACAAGTACAGAATGCAGATGATTTTCTATCATCACAGTCGAGTTACTATACACTGCTATAAAATTTGGCACAAAGTGTGAATGGGACATGCAGAGTACATGAAGACACTTTCTAGCATGAGAAATGAGCGTAACAAGATGTTGGTTGTTGAAAGAGCATCCTAAATACCCAGAAGTCTCCTCTCAATGATATACCAGGTTTAATGGACGAATTACTCTAGGACGAACAGGCTATCTACCACATCATCAAATAAGTCAGTTGGTTGTTGCCAATATGAAGTTATTGATAATAATAGGGGTCAAATGGATTGAGATTGTATAGTCATGTGCCGGGGAGATATGGTTACCATGTCCTGAGGAGAGTGCATCAAGTGGCTGGAGCAAGCATGTGGGGACAGCTGAAGATGAAATGGAAGAGGCAGGTGGATGAGCTGACACAGAAGGTTGGCTGAAGGGAGGAGGATGCTATAAGTCGAGGAGGATGGAGAAAGGGTATGAGGGCAGTTGCCGTTAGGTGAATCTGGCCACCCTAATGATCCGAGACACACCTGGATTAAAACTGGACAAATAAGGAGACATGGGCGCGTGCACAGACGGCATGAATAGTCTTCAGAGTCTTTAACTCTTGCAGTCGCTCCCAATCAACTGTTCAAACAGAAATTATTTCATTCAATTGTGAGGTTGAATTGCCTGATAAATGACTGTTTTCTATAGTCATCTCCTGCCCCAAATCATGGGATTGAAACAGTGTATGGATGCAATGTGTGGTTTTCAGATATACTGTAAACCCTGGTGATGATTGATACTAACTTGAGGTGTCCCTATGGCCATGGTGGAATAACTGTGATGGTTGGTGTACAGGATACCGGGTTCATTTTCTGCTGGTTGTGTCAGAGCCCTGGAAGGAAACTACTTGTAATACCAGCACAAAACATTAACAATATTTCATCCAAAATCTAGGACAATATTATATATCTGAGGATCTGTGCAGTTACTATCCCTGTTTATGAGCTATGGCAGTTTAGAAACACTCTGTAACAGACAACTCAGTCGTCATTCGGGCTATATTTGTTGACTGTGTGCATGCCAATGTAAAAACCACAAACTTTCTAGAGTTATGATTAAATTTATCCTGTACCTCAGAAGAGAGCAGCTTCACTAAATTTGCCATATGGACGCAATAACTGGTTAATGGTATGCAATGAGTTCTTCGGCCTCTCAAAACTGAGCTAACCTCACCGAATTTAGGACACTATTCTACTAAAGGTTGCAACCAAGGCATATAAACCTATAAACTGCATTAAGGTAAGTAGGTAATTTCTTATCCTCACCTCACGAAACCTGAGGACGGCAACTAGCTAAACATAGATATGGTGTTGCGACAAGGCACTTTTTCACCGAACGCTTCAAATGAGGCATATTGACCTTTTGGGTTGTGTGAATGGATGTGCAAAAATATACGAGATATATATATATGTAAAAAATACAACATATCAATAATAGAGTACATATGGCAAATATGGGAATGCATACATAGCAGGTTGTATATATATAGTTCGTTGGTTGGGTACGGTACATATATATGAAATTTCATAAAGCTACACAAAAATGATAAACATATAAAAGAAATGACATATGGGAAATAATGAGTACAAATGGGTAAGGGTACATAGCATGTTGTATATATTTTGTTGGTTGGTTACATTGCAAATATAAGATATTCTATAAAGCTACAACAGAATGACACAAATATGTGCTAGATATACATGATATATAGAAAATACATGTATCAAAAACATAGTACATATATATATAGGAAATAATGGGTACATAGCAGGTTGTAATATATATATATGTATATTCTATAAAGCTACAGCGGAATGAATAATATTTCTATTGTAAAATAATCAGGTATTGGCAAGGATTTTATTATTTTGCATGAACATACTTGATAAACGCATTGCTTAATATATATATGTGAATGGCACAGATAGAAAAATATTATTAGTAGCAGGGTATATCATGAAAACACAGAAATTCTGGTAAAATACTTTGACAGCGCAGAAGGAACATTGAGATGGTAAATGATTTCAATTGTTTTGGTTAGGAGCGTTCAAAATGAGATAAACTAAACTTCATGAAAATTGAAATACAACAAAAATAGAATTGACCGATTTTAATGACAGGCTGAATATAAATGTTCAAGCAATAAAAGTCACCAGAAGATGGTTTCTGAATCGTGAGAGAATGATAACTTTGCTAGGTGTAGTTTGAAAATGTGTGACTATCAGGATCAACACACTAGCAGGATTCACACTTCGTTGCCAATGTGGAGGCGCATGAACAATAGCAATTTGTCCCACTCTTTTCTTTAGCGTAAACAAGGAGAGTGCTGCAGGGGAAAACTTCCCCACATTTTAAAATTCCACTCGAGAAGCATAGCCTAAACTCTGTAACTGTGTTCTCACTTGTTGTAATGTTTTTGTTTTGTTGGTAATTTGTTCTCTTTTCTACATTTTGTGATGCACATTTTTGTGCTTTATAAGAATCAATTTATCATTATTGATATTGTTATATGTGTCACTCTTATAGAGACAATTATGTGGCTTCCTTCTATTATATTTCAGTGTTTTTAATATTCTTTTCAAAATGCCCATTATTCTTGTACATTGAGCTACTGTTTATAAAAAAAGTATAAAAGTGTGGTAGTGTAAAAGTCTGAATATGTATATCAGGAGAAATGGTGCCATTTTTGAACCATCCTCGATAGCTCTTATTACCAACAATTACTATAGTGTACTGTGGAGAACCCATTGTTCTGAATGGTGCAGCTATTGTGATTACAGTGGAGTATTAGCAGCTCATTGTAACCAGTGGAGGTTTCTCATTACAAGTGGTGCAGTAGAACACACATTTTTGGTGGGAGGAATTCTGAATTCCAGCTGTGTAAAATGTAAATATGGATTTGTGCTTTCTCTTTTCTACTTCTCCCATTGCTATATATATTATGCACAATAAAATTCTTTCACAAGACATGCTTTCCATGATTTCACTACTTTTTCAATACAATTTTTATAGCAAGTTCACAGTTTATGTGAGACAGCTACAATAACAAATATTCATTCATATTTATACAAAATATGAATATATTTCATCAGTCAATGTTCAAGTACTGCATGAGATTGTGTACTTCAATTGACAATTTTGGAACTTTTTCGAGGCCAATTTTTTTTCTATCAGTCATGCATGCATTGTTTAGTAAAATCATTGATTAGTGAGAAAATCTGTGATTTCTCAACAAGTTATTTTCATTTGGCACACAGATGGTTGTCCAAATTGAGGCATTCTCACAGAATACAAAAAAGTTCAATACATGAATAACACCTGTTGATTTCAAATAAAACTTTCCAAAATGAGAATTATTTCAAACATTATTTCAGTATAAAGAGCGAGTAGTATTTCAGTACCATCCACCAAATATTCACACATTTTGTCCATTTTCCCAATGGTAAACAAGTTTTCACTTCGATCAGGTGACAAGTCACTGAAGTCAGTACAAAAATACATTTACTCTATACAGTGCAACTAGCAATACAAATATCACACACACTCATCTCAGTTTATTCAGGGAAAATATAGTTACAAACTGTATTAAACTGTGAAAGCTAGGAATATCTAGGCAAGATTTTCCAATCATTCACATTCTGAAAATACATTGTATTGATACAAATCAAGGAATTATGCAGCCGATTCCACAGCAAGTGAATTTTCCTCCAAAATGTCTAAATAGACTTCAATGCCAAGGGATAAAGAAAGCTAAAGAGTATGGTATACATATACTGAATGTACCATAGTGCCATAGTTCAAATATGTCATGAGTCGAGAGGTTGAACATTTTGTTCAATGAGGCACAGTCGAGTTGAATAGAACAGGTTTAGGCCTCCAATGGATGAAATATTATCACCCCCGCAAACAAAAAACATTCATTATTTCACATCATATACTACCACTGCTACCAGCAACAAAATGGTAAGAATGTTAATTATTCAATGATGTTATTATTTAATTAATGACAATTATTTGTATACCTAGTGTGTGCAGTCAACTCTCCTTCGTTTCAGAGGTCAAGTTGCCATTTACTGTGGCATACAGTATGTTGCCTGCATGTGTACAATGCGCTGGTATGGGGCAGGAACCCTTACACATTAAACTCTCCGATACAGGGAATATGAAAGTTTGAGATGAAATAGATTGATAAGTCAATAAACTACAAAATGAAAAAAAAAATTGTATTGATACAAATAACGGAATGATGACACTATGTATATAAAACGATGAAACAAAGGGTAATTCCCACATGCCAAGAGAAGATAATTTGGTGTCGAATGTGTTTTTCCATGAAACACAACTGTTCGAAGAAATTGACTAATGATAGTAATGGAGTACAAACAAAAATAGTATATATCACAATATGTCAAATGAGGGAAAAAGGCCCATGCCATTCTCAGTACTAAATACAATGAATTACCCAAAAATTTACATCATATCACTAAAGTTTGAATACATATTCTCATGGTGGTTTGCTTTGAACAGAGAATGGTTTTCCAGCTGTGACTCCATTTGTAACCTTTCAGTTTAATAGAACATTCCCCTACAGCCTACTCCCAGCCAAGTGGCTCTGCTTCAGATTATTTTTCAAAGTCTGCTACAACTGGGTACCATGGCAGTATGCTCTATTATTGGCCCAATCACAGGAATTAGAACATAGTATTTTATTGAGGCAGAGCCTCATCACATGACAAGCTAATTCGGCTAGGATAATATTCACATGGATACAAATATAGTTTAATTTCAAAACTGCACAACGGGTGCACAAAGTCTCTTGTTATTGTACTGAGTGTGCGTTCCATGTAATTGTATTGATTACATGTTGCCATGGAACTTGTCTGTATCCCTGCAAACCAAACAAGAAGGATTACTACATGCTCCGCCCCCAGAACTTGGCTCTTACTCAATTAAAGGTTTTGCCATGCCACTGCGCAACAGGCTTTACAATCCAGCATACTTACTTTTACACAGTTTTTATTTATAGGGAACTGCCTCACAGATAGAAGCTCTAGGGATTAGCTAACAAACTGGTAATTGAGAAAAACAAGTTTAGATGCTCAATTGCAAGGTTACCTCCGACCAAGGTTCTATGTATGCTGGTAAGTCGTGCCAACTGGTACTTGTCTCCATGAAACAGCAGCCAAATCACTGTCGCTCAGGCTTTAGCAAGTAGATTGAAATGTTCACAAACTGCAGCCAGCACAAAAATATGACTAGCTAAAACCCCTGCTCATGATGAAAGATAGTGGTCATTATACCCTGTTATTGTTTAATCAATACAAATACTCACTAGAAGATTCCTGACAATTTATACTGGAAACAAAATTCCCGGAAAACTCTCCTGTTACAACCATCAAATTGATTCATTGTTGGCTGGTCAGGTTTTAGATTTCTCTAAAGTGCTTAACAGGATGTATGAGAATAGCTGAAGTAGAAGTTACATGACCTTTGATCTGCATATCCCATCTGTCATCAAACTATGATAATAGCTCCCATTGCCCCACTGTAACCATCAATTTCATACGTGGTAACAGTTAATTCTCTCGACTAGGGTAAGAATGTGCTGTAATATCGTTTCCATGTGACAACGGTGGACAAACAAATGGTAGCCTACAGCAATTTCCTTCGCTTGCAGCTAGGGATAAATGTTTGAATTTACCAGACTTGCTGTTACTTGTGCCATATGTTGCTCAGGATTGTTTCATAGCTTACTTGCATGGTTCCTTGATGAGCCAGCTTTGAGTCACCTACTGATCCTGTAGCATCCAAATCAAATTGGCAGATGACTCTCTCCCACAAAGCGTCAATGGTCTTGTACAGGAGCATCAGAAGATGTATTCCGGGGTCAGCCGTGCTGTGTCGCTGGTCGTATCGAGCAGCATCTCATTGACCAGGACCCGTCTGGTCCGCCGGGGCATCCGTAGGAGGAGGCGCTTCAGGAACCTGCCCCGGTCTGTCCTGCCCTCGCGGTACCGCATACAACGGAGGACTGAAGCAATGTTGGCGAGGTCACTCCCCGTCTTCCGCAGCCTCTGTGCGTCCATGTCTCCGAAGAGGATAGGGACGACCTTGGTCCTCTGATCCCACATCTGATCAGCGGCCGTGTTCACCTGGAGGCCTGCGAGGCGTGAGGATGCAAAGCTCGGGGAGATCACCAGGATGCACCGCAGACTGATCTCCATGGCTTCGAGGATCTCTTCAGCTAAAGCTGGGGGGAATCATGAGAGAGTGAAAATAGTGGAGGTAATTCAGAATTCTGGAGGAGTCTGTTGACCAGTTGGCAAAGGCAAATGGAGTGAGATGGTATGGTCATGTGTTGAGGAGAGATGGTGATCATGTCCTAAGGAAAGCCCTAGACTCTCAGGTGGCTGGAGCAAGGAAACGAGGATGGCCAAAGATGACATGGAAGAGGCAGGTGGAGGAGAAGACACGAGAGGTTGGATTGAAGAAAGAGGATGCTATAAATCGACTGAGATAGCGAAATGGTGTGAGAGATGTTGCTGGTGGAGTGAGGCAAATCCAGCCACCTCCATGATCGGTGACACAACCCTAATAAAACTTGAAAAGAAGAAGAAGAAGAAGAGATGTACTTGGGTGCCAAGGAGTATAGACACTTACATACATAATCTGAGATTTATACAGGACTTGATCAGGAGCCAATGGAGACGACGCAGTAGCTCCGTCCATACTGGAATGGTCACATCCAACACGTATATAAATCCAGGCTTGTATCAGAAGTGTTGTGTTATGTGGTAATGAGATTTGAGCAGTGAAAGAAGAAGAAGAATGACATGAGAATAATCAGGTGAATATGTGGCATGAAATAAGAATATAAAGTGCCCTCTGTGAGGAGTAAGGGCATCATCTAGGTCCAGTCAAAGTTTGCCATTGTGTCCAGAAAGATGGTTCGGTCATGTTGTCATGTTGGTTATGTTGATGGAAGATAACAACTGGGTTAAGAGGTTCAGGAAGTTCAATGTGACTGGCTCCCTTTGTAGAGGTAGGCTTTCGGCATTGGAAGGCTTGGTCTAGGGTTGTGTGCAGTGACCTTGCAGCTGAAGATATTGACAGTACCTTGGCCCAGTATAAGGTTGAGTAAGATAAGGTACATGGACTGTATCTTCATGGGACAGTTTGCACTTGTTTCCACCTCCATACCCTGAGCTCATGTAAGAAATATTGTTTCAACAAGCCTGTTATGAAACTCTATTTTACGATTGTTGCGATTCAATGCCAGGTCTAATCTTCTGACGAGTAAGCAAATTATTGAGGCTATCATAATATAATTACTAATTTTGTTTTTCGATCAATAGCTCACATATTTTGCTTGCAGTATGTTTCAATTATATATTAGGTGAAAGAGCTTGATAAGGTGAATTTATTTTCATTATCACTTGACAGGTGATATGGCATGGGTGGTGCCCCCAGAGTCTAATCTGACATCCATCATGCCGGTTGTGGATCCAGATCAGAAGGTGTGGCTGTTCAACATC
>JAUOBX010221423.1:0-11738 GCA_032360705.1 Eupentacta quinquesemita
GCACCACAACTCCAGTCCTCTCCAAAAGTTTGCATGAATTGATCCAGTACAGGCTTCATGCAGTTCCACAACCATCATTCCAAAATATTGAACTGTCTGTTTAAGACTCCAATCCTCCAATCAATAAACGAAGAGACAGTGAGAAAAGCGTCAGGAACTAGGAGCAGCTCCAAGTCAGTGAAGTTATGTTTACAATACTACACTGCACATAAGAGAAAGATGTCTTCCTGAATTTAATTTTGATAACGTACGTTGGCTACGTGACATGCCCGCTATAAATTGTCAGTGTGTGTATATTATATGCACCGCCTGCGTACGTGTGTACACACAATAGCTCATGTGTTAATAACGGCGATCTGTTGTCTATCTAAAACAAAGAGATATCTGTATACGTAGGTCTATTGAATCCCGCTCTCGCAGCGCCCTGTCCTGTGTGATTGGTCGATGAATGTAGGTCAAATGACGTCAGGTTCCGATTCACCCTCGTGCCTGAGTTGAGCAGGGACTATTAAACCGCAAGTAGCCAGCAGTACCCAGCTCGAACTAGAATAATGGTGGAAAGAAGAGTCCATATATCACCAGGTACGGGGTGCCTCAATGTTAATCAGGGAAATTTCACCAGGCTTTTTTTAGAGTGTATTCTCTGGAAATGCCCACACAGCAGGAATCCAGATGCAAAACGGTCAAACTCGAGTTAACACGAGTTAATACGCATGGGTTGTTGTTCGAGAGAAGAATAATTAACTGTCAACTCCGTTGACACATCCAGAACAGATGGGCCCTCCGTTCTGGTCCTACGCCATTCACGAAGTATAAGTATAATAAGGAGCACACTTACCAGACATGGGAAAGGTTTGAACATGTTTCTGTGCATGTTCGTAGGCCCGTACGATGATTTGCTGATGATGTACTTCTCGGGCATTGGTTACTTGGTGCATGCGCTGAACTGTAACAGCAATAATATCAGTTACATTACGGTTATCACACGATGGCAATGGGTACACTTTTCGTCGCCAAAAAAAAGTTTTCAACAAATTTCACACTTCAATCTCGCACTCGCGTCATGTGGGGTAGAAAATGAGGTACTAAAACATCCTGACTAACTATATTACTAATATAGCTTCTGCTAAGAATGAAGAATCCACCATGTTGTGTTCATCGACAGGGATATCTATGGCATGAGACTTGCCAAAATAATATTGGAGCTGCCAGAAGTCGCCAGATTCGGCAGCTTATGTGCACATGATTTACAAAAACGTGGCCCATCGTGTCAAAAATTCCAATAAAACAAGCACATCTAATGTTAACCCTCTTCTAAAGCATTATCAGAGCACTGTGTCCTCTCTGGCTCCGATGATAATCCAGGTTTCAACCGACATATACGGGATACATCTTCGCAGACTCGGGTTTCCCAAGTCAGCATCGTCTTGTCCGCATTCTCCTTCCACCGTTGATCAAATATGTCACTGAAATGAATATATATGACCAAAATGTAAGATATATCATACATTTTTAACTGCTGCGATGAACAATTGACTTATGATTAATCTCGACATGTTAGGCGCTGGATCCAGCTTCTAGCTAGTAGGCCTATCGCCAACACTCCTAACCAGTAGCCTTGATTATTTTAGTGCCATCCATCATTACGAGGCTGTGGCCCATTACAGGCGTAATCACCGTCAACAATATAGCTGTTACTAACACGCAATCCTGGTATAGCGCAGTACATTTGTAGTACCGACATAAACTGACCAATAACCTAGTGTCAGATTTTTCTCTTCAAATTGACTGATACATGCATAAAACCACCTAATTTGTTCTTCCGGAGCGACATAACTGTTTTTGACCATCCTAACAATGCCTGAACAGTGAATATGCTGATGGATCACATACAAGGGTTCGCATAAACAGATGACAATAATTCTTTTTCCAAGCGTATCACTTCACACAAAGAACGCTTCATGCCAAAACCGTAAATACAAATTGATGAACAATTGACTTATGATGAATCTCGACATGTTAGGCGCTGGATCCAGCTTCTAGCTAGTAGGCCTATCGCCAACATTCCTAACCAGTAGCCTTGATTATTTTAGTGCCATCCATCATTACGAGGCTGTGGCCCATAGCAGGCGTAATCACCGTCAACAATATGGCTGTTACTAGCACGCAATCCTGGTATAGCGCAGTACATTTTTGTAGTACCGACATAAACTGACCAATAACCTAGTGTCAGATTTTTCTCTTCAAATTGACTGATACATGCATATAACCACCTAATTTGTTCTTCCGGAGCGACATAACTGTTTTTGACCATCCTAACCATGCCTGAACAGTGAATATGCTGATGGATCACATACAAGGGTTTGCATAAACAGATGACAATAATTCTTTTTCCAAGCGTATCACTTCACACAAAGAACGCTTCATGCCAAAACCGTGAATACAAATAAATGATATGGTCAAATAATTAGATACAATTCCAGATAGTGCCCGGCCATTGGATAGCTTGATCCCTGTTTAAGTTTGCCCGCTCTTATAAATCGGTCAATCGGTTTCTTCATTATATATCGTTTACATTATTCAACGAAATCCGGCTTTTGCTTTTGCTTCTCAATACTTCATTCTTGGGTAGGTTTTCACGTCTAAGGTAATTTGGAATCCTGCTGCATAGCCTAAGGACAGACAGGTCAATGGGAGATTAGCGCTGGAATTAGACCGTGAACTCTCAATGACAAGCTGTCGTTCAGGTGTGTTGAAAACGCCCACATCCATTGCAATCTCCAACGAAATAGACAACTCCTCGAGCACAGTAACACCTCGGCACTATATTTAACATCCGCCAGCTACACCGAATAATTTGATTTTTGAATGCAATCCAGCATGGATATTCGCTTGAGGTCATGTTTCGGCTAGTCATAAGACCATTAACCCTTTAACTACCACTGTCTCGATAATTACCCCTATATTTGCCCGATGTATCCTGATATACTACAGACCTCTTCTCGGAGTAACGCGAAGTTCGAAACTGAAGCAGTTGCCCGAGAATGGTACCGAGTGGTTACGGGGGCACCGGGGCATGACATCTCCTATTGAATGTTCAGCTATAGGAGTGCACTCAAGCAGCGAGATAATGGCCATTGTGATGCGCGAGCCTCGCCTGTTTAATCCCACCCGGGCGCTATAGGGTTAAACTGCAAAATGTCACTTCAGAAAGAATATTTGATGGTCATTTATTTATTTCTTCACATGTCATTTACTGTAATTAGTTACATAAATATATACAGTAATCATCACTATAGGGATAATTCATTAGAACATTCTGGAATCATATATGATTAGGAATATATCCCATGAACAGTATTGCCGTACGAATACAGGGAAATTAGGTTTACGTATCCGCTCCTGATCAGTAAAATGTGTCCGCACAAACACGCCATATTTTCCAAATACATTGGGTCTCATACACGAGATGTGTGGGAAAAGAATGATCACTGTAATGAATTGTTCACTATTTAATTATATATTGCTCTCGAATAACTATAGCTACCATAGACAACATAGATATAATATGTACCGTATGCATAGGGGCTTTATAACACATATTATATGATTCATGAGTTTTGTCCAAAAGTAGGGGAACGTTATATGAGGCTCTGTCCGTGTTAGATGGCGCGCAATAATCAGACAATCAGGAATTGACAGTCGAAGTACAAAGTTAATACTATTTCTACAAAAATGAATACGAACAACTAATCTACGATGGTCATTGCATATATTATGGGATCATATCAACTCATACACTTGAGCTTTGGAGATTCTTTCATTAAAAATATAGAGAGTCTAGTTCATCCCTCAACTAAACACGAAATTACCGTATATCACTCATTCGGAGGAATTATAATAGTTCAGGGAATTAGCTTCATCATGATGTATGTTAATTAAGCGACGAATGAACCATGCCTGGTTCCCATGCATTTATAATGCATCTATTAGTAACAATCCACTCAAATAATCGCTATACAAGTCAGGGTAGAGATGTATTTGGTTTTTAACAGACAATAGGTTTATGACAAAGTTTGCGTGACAAAAGGGCACTAGGTTAGAGTAGTGAGGAGAATGTTATTTATATTAAACTCAAATATTTTAGGAACAACTCAAGTTCAACTGGGTCTACAGAGAGACTGTAGGCTATCGGCAAAGAGGAATCAAGTATATGGCATTCTATGCAATGGCTGAAGAAAGTAGGAGACAACTATTCACATAGTGAACCAGTGTATAATGCGTAACTTATGTCTTGATAGTTGCTCGGCAACCTCACTCTAGTTCAAATGTTTCTTATGTCTGTCATCAAATACAATAAATAACAGGATCCTGCATCTACGTGACTTTAAACTGCATGAAATTTCAAAGAAGGGGCATTCATAGCATGATATATGTTTTAATGTTGAGCTATACCATTTTACCTGAGCAAATTATTCTCTAACTAGCGACTGTTCGAAGTACAATTGATGCTGCTCATAAAACTGGAAATTTGTTTTCCATTAACTTTGTATGGAAGGTTACCAATGTTTTCCTAATGACGTCACCTAATATAATGACTAATTCCATCGTGTTTCAAACGCAAATCAGCTCAAGTTCTGTCTGTATGTGATGATACATATAGGAAGGAGACAACACCCCCGTGAGCATCACCATCACCATCACGACCGTGTATATATGACGTTATATATAACGTATATACCGGTATAATGTTCCAGAGAAAAGGTTAGATGAACAACTAACATCGCACATAAGGCATGTTGTGTTTCCCTGGGACAATTTCCATAATCCCGTCATGATGGTGACAGCAGAAGAGTCATAATCACATAGTAACAGACTCACTTCCGACACAAACCCTCCGATATCCGTGACTATCTATGGTGGTCACCATGAACATCAAAGTCAAATGTTTCGATAATTTAACATACACCATGTAGATTCTTCATTGAGCGGGCAGTGACATGTTCTTGCGGAGGAGTGAAATCCTTAGAAGTGACAACGAATATTTTCATGGGCTTCATGGGTAATGTTATAGTATGAGCGATAAGATGAAGTGAAAGTTCAAGGTATTTCCTCCACCGCCTACGCATCTCCCTGCCATATGCGTAGGAGGCGGAGGGATGCCTAGTGTGGCTTATATGGAAAATTCAAGAGAAAATCATCGTTGGTAACTAAAATGAAAATGTTGAGCTCGTTTGACTAATGCAAGGTAATTGTTACCAACTTGACCGGCGCTCGTGCCCTTCCGTACTATTCCCTATTCACAACATTGGATTTTCCGCAAAACTGTTGCACACACTTTCACGAACCACACGACCATGGCCAACGGATGTCGGCTCTGATTTGCGACAGATTGTTACAGCAGCTTAGCAATAGCTGCTACCGCAATACCGCATACGCCACATCTGTGCAAGGAACTGAAGAGCTCTGCTAACGAGATTCAGTTGGTATCATATCTGCAAACTTTCGTTGAATTCTAGGTTCTGGGGAACCAGCGAGCAACAACTGCAAATAGTTATGCTAAGGTAGCGAGTTATTATGATCTAGATCAAAACATTCTCGAAGCTTGGAAGAGGAGTTTTATTAACAAACTGAGCTTCCGAATCTGGTCATTCCGCTGCAAATGTTGTGGAATACATGTATATGACTATATGTATCACCAACAGGTCATTCAGTGCACATATCATAAATGTGCATGCCAAGTCCTTGCAACTATTCCGGCAACGTCTTGCTCTTCCGAGAGGGCATTCAGCGGCCTGCGCAGAATGAAAACATATTTACGGATCACTATCATCCAAAGAGACACACTGACCTTGCAATTAATTACATTGAGCGGGAGTTAACCAACATAATATTGCAGGACCAGATGGAGGACATTATAAACATTTTTGGTAGTATAAGGGGCCGAAATTCCTATTTTTATTAGGCAATTCACCATTGTGGTTTGGCACTGAAGTGTGGCTTTTCATATGAGTCATTTTTGAACCACGGGGATAGAAATAATGGATGTAAGCGTGACTTGCTCATAAATGTTAATATATTAAACAACCTAAAATAGAGAATAACCAACCCAGACTAGCCCCAAATTCTACAACTCCTGTACACTGCATGATTGCAATATGCTAGTTGTGGAAACGTATATGATTGTAAAAACTTACGTCCAGCATGTATGTACTGTAGCGGCAGTATATAGCGCCTATCAGTAATTGCTGCCATGGTGATGGGAATGTTATGTATTATTATGTCAGGAATCGGGATCGGTTGCTTCTGTTTGTTTAGCAAGTTGTTCCTTCGGCCCTCGCTGCTGTGAAGGTCCAACAGCCGTCCGCTATGGGTCCACGACAGGTGGGGTGTGCCTGCTGTCATCGTTGCAGCCGCTAGGCCAGGTCCGTACGGTACAGTATGTAGGCCGTACAGCAGGGTTGGTTGTTATTTTGTTGATATAGGAGATTGTATTTGTATTGCTTTTTGTAATTTAATTGTAAACACGAGGAATAGGGATTTGCAGCGATCTCTCCTGTGTCCCACTGCGTTAGTCATTTTTAGAGTTCTTCGTCTTGTTCGTCGCCGGTTCTGGTCTCAAACCATAATCTAGGCGAACCTGCACCTTGTCTCTACCGGCCTGTCCACTCAAGACCCATCCTCATGTGGGTCGCAGCAGTGGGCGCGTTAAATACTACAGTAACATGTACAGGCATGACAGATGATTTGTAATGAACGATGCATACCAATTTGAACGTATTGGCTAGCATATGCTATACGGGTAATGTTGAGCGCATGGAGAAAATAGTAACAAATAAATATATTTTTCGGGCAAATCACTACAGCCACCCTATATATAATCGGGCTCCTACGCCCATGCTCCCAGCAGAATCATTAAAGTGGTTCGCACCAGGGCTGATATGGCTGCATAACACATATTTATGGGGGGGGGGCAGAAGCTGCAACATATCGTGACGATCAAACCAAGCGGGAGCATTCTTCATTGTTGTAGATAACTCGTCTACGACTGACGATGGCGGGGGACATCTCATGCAGCAAATTGCTATAATGGCTGTGAATAGCTGGTAATTAGCCTTCATTACCCATTGAGCAAACACAGTCGTGCTATTCATGTTAATGTTAACAATGATCGAAAGGGTTGTTCTCTATTCATATCGGATAACATTTTATCATCACCGAGACAATAAGGTTTATGTAGCTATCATGTGCAACATACATACAGAGTAGATGAGCAACTTATATCTTGATCAACCGTTAATTGTTAGAAGCAGGTTTTTTACATGTTGTAATGACAACGTTGCATCGTATTTCTGACCTCTGCCGGTAGTATGAAATTGGCTACTGGTTATTCAGGATATCACTACACGTGTTACTGGTCTGAATATCCCCAAAATACGATATTGCCTGACTCCAGCAATGAACAAGACAGCGACGAGTACCGCAAATATCAGGGTATCAGAGCATTACCCTTCGTATGAGTCTATCGATCGACAGACGAGACGTTAAGTACATCTCACTTTATATCATATACAACAGACATTCTCCACAGAGAACTGTCCCTCAAACAATATCAGCATATTGCTCCTCTTTAGTTGGTCCAAATTGATTTGTCCTCATGTAACCTTTGAATCGCCGATTTGAAAGGCGCCATGGAAAATGATATCCATCATAGGAACATGAGCTTTCCACAAAACGAAGTCACTCCTGCTCCATGATTCTATTTCGTTTATGATCGATTTGTCGATTGCTTGAATCGGTGAAAGGAACTAAACTCTGGTGACGGGAAGGGGGAAGCACTAGTAGATCCCAAATCTCATAACCATGGTCGCCCATCGGCTTGCACTGCTCCTGAATTTATCCTCACCTTCATACTGTATTCTGCCAGAGAAAAATACTACAGTCCTAATTAAATTTTGTTCACTAAAGTTTTAAAATATATGATCACTTCAAATTTAACGCTAACGTATTATTAATCTACTTTCTTGTCGACGCCGGTGCTTGTTAGGATTCTACGGCCGGGTGCGTTAAATCCTATCGTTAACCATCGGTAATAAAGTCATTAGAACCATGCAGGTAATTAAGGAAATCAGTGTTGTATACATGGCATGACTGGTGTGCTGCAAGCCTCACGGGGCGAAACGGTGTTTCTCATGGCAATTATTTAAGAAGTAGTAATCTCGTGATGATAGTGGTTTGAGTCCAGCTTTATGCGAAAACTCCAGTTCCAGTTAGCGGGAACAATTGTGATCATTCAGTCCACTTTTGATTCCTCGACGAATAGGAATCTATGCAATCACGAAGGCGTGCGTATGTATGTGTGTGTGTGTTTGTATGTATGTGTGCATGTTCCCCTTCCTTGTGAACATGATAACTGATAACTAACAAGTTATCAATTTGCATGTGGAAGGTCAAGGCAACTGTTGTGCATAAAATTGTAATAGACATTGACATCTTGTCAACGAAGCATGTTAGGGCGATGTGAGTTGTGTTCATCTGGTGACCTCCTTCAATCTTTTGAACCTATTAACCTCATTTTTACAAAAATGACCAAAATCGTCTTGTAGAGACAAATCACTTGGAAAAGTTGGCAAGCCATTGCTGTGACACGAGTTGGCTTACCTTTAACATTGGTCATAACATGGGACATATCCAGGCCCATATCTGTTGCTTCCCATTAGTCCTATTTTGCTATAATTATCATCTTGGGCCCCATTCACCTGATCCATCCGCATATTACATATTCATATCTAGCATTTGCATGAATGCCACATAGTACCCATGGCCATTTCTGGTTGAGAGTATATTCAAACGAAAATGTGTGATATTGCATGCGACTGCACCTTCAACGAATGAAAAGGCTTTTGAATCAACCATAACACCCTCTACGTGTTCGTCATGCTTGTATTTTCACTAAAGAAAGAGTGGATCGGTTCATTTCCAAAACCAACAGAATATATCCCGGACATCACAAATGGTTGGCGTGACGTTGGGCCAACGTTGGCTATTGTTGGTAAGCGTTGGCAAATGTTGTGTTGGCAAGCAAACATTGAGCCAACGTACAGCCAGCATCGTGAAACTAACAGTTGGCGGTGATCAATTGGTACAACATTGAGCCAACGTGAAGCACACAACCGTTGGGTGTGCCTCATCCAACCAACCTCTGACCAACATATCACAGCCAACGGTTGAGCAACATACATTCACAATGTCAAACCAACTGTTGGGTGTGCGTCATTTAGCCAGCATTTAACCAACATGTTACAGCCAACAGTTGGGCAAAATACATTCGCCCAAAACTGTTCAACCAACCAACCAACCGTTGGGTGTGTCTCATGTACCCAACATTTAGTCAACATGTCACAGCCAACAGTTGGGCAACATACACTCGTCCAATATTTGGCCAACGATGTCCAACCATGCCATTTGGTGTGCTCATTTAGGCCTACTCAATAGTTAACTAACTAGTCACAGCCAACAGTTCGTCCAACATTTGACCCACACTGTCCAACCAACTGTTGGTTATGCCTCAATTACCCAAAATGTAACCAACATGTCAGAGCCAACGGTTTGGGTAACATACATTCGCCCAACACTGTTCGATCAACTATTGATTCTGTTTGCTGCATTTACCAAACCTCCACACAACGTGTCGATAAAGTCACCGATTGGGCAACATTGCCTACATTCGCCCAACATTTGATCAACACTGTCTGACCAACTGCTGGGCGTGGCTCTTTTACCCAACATATAACTGACATGTTACAAGTTACAACCAGCAGTTGCGAGACATGGACTAAGGTCCCAAGAGCAAGACCGTGTGCCACTAATGTAAACAATATTTTTTTCAGACGATGGTTGTCCGTTGTTGGGACCCGTATTTGATTTCACAATAATGAATGACAATTGGGCTTATGTAATTTTTCGAAGGGTTCGAACAAATGTGTTCAGCAATATTTTTCGAGGGTTGTCATTGTTTAAAAATCCGCAATTCGATGGAAAAAGGCTTATGATTCATATACTTTACAAATAATTATTTAAAGAAACAAATTCGACACACTTGTGAATAATATCGGATTATATAATAAACATTTTCTCTTTGTGATGTGACCACACATGGCATATTTCCCAGTTCAAAAATCATGTTCAACGATCCTCTGATTTGAACATGGCTGGCCGAATGAGTATAACTTCTTATTGTGAATAACGTACCGAATATAAATCTAAATTCTGAATGTTAATATAGTGATGTATCATTCGTTCTTCATATTCAGAAGGAATTTATATTCCAACAGACGTTCTGGAAGCAAGATTGCGACCCTTCTACTTTCCATGAAGGCGCCAAATTGAAATGCTACCTATCCTAACGTGTTAGTTGTACTATAAATATTGCAGCCTTGCCTAGGCCATCTTGAATGACGGTGAACACTAAATAAGGCTAGGCCTAGCCCAGGCCTAGGCCTAAGCTGGATCGAACCAGAGCATGGGTTTGTAATCCGTGGGCCTTGGAGTTCAGCGTTAATGTTGTGGTCACGGCAAAAGTAATGATAGTCCTTCAGGGATTTCCTGCTGGTAAAATAGTCAGTTTCAGTTTCTACAGCTTCAGAATCTGTCATTGGTGGGCTAGGCCTAATTTTGGTAGACTAGGCATGGGGCTTAACGTAGTGGGCTTGGGCCCAAGTTAGGTTAGGCTAACTGAAAGTCTCAGAAGTGGAGAACTTTTGAAGAATACGAAGTGGCAGGCCTTTTGACTGCAACAAACAATACCCTTCATCATCATGGATTGTTGCCAGTAGTGCCAATCACCACCATGTGTGCCTTCCCAGAGAGCGTACAATTGACAAAATGCAGTTCTTCAGGGAGGCGGCACCGTTGGCTTCAGTCATTATCAACGCCCGCATATTGGGAGATCTCGAGAAAGATAAACTGCTGTATTGAAATTCTCTTGGAAATTGGATGTTCCGAACCGTCCGATTTGACAAACTGACTGGACATGTAGGGCCTGATAGTAGCAATTATACCAACTATCAGGCCAAGCCTAGGCTCTAGGTGGGCCTAGCTTTTGGATGATCATGATTTTTTTATCTTGTTTTCAAAATTATACATTCGAAATTATGTTTTTTATTCTATACTTCGGCATGAGATGTCTACTGATGAGGGCCTATGAGGGCCTACTAACACTCTTCATTCAATCAACATATTAGGCTATATGTCTCTAGCGAATGTGCATGATAAGGCCAATTGATGTATACAAAATGATTTGAACGTTGACTGATTTATAGCCAAATCTATATTTTCATGATTTATAGCCAGCATTAGCCCAACGTAGTGCCAACTAGTCGAGTCAAAATAGGGATTGACCCCCCAAAAATTGCAACAAAAGGTTTTTTGGTTTTAGGTTGCTCAGTGGGTCCCTAGCATCTCGGAAAAAGGGTTAATTTGCATATTTTCAAAATGGCGGACTATATGGACTTCAAGGCACTGTAAACCCCATAAGACGTCACTTTTGACCTATGATATGTGTTACCAACCTATAGAAACATGATGCCAAAATATTATATAAGCTAACTCACAATGTCATATGACGTCACCGTGACTTATGATTGACGTATTCGACGATAATTCACGTACTTTGGCTCATTATATATACTTCACTGTACAGTAAAACCCTCTAGGACTTTAGTTTTGACCTATGGAAT
>JAUOBX010221645.1:0-11736 GCA_032360705.1 Eupentacta quinquesemita
GGCCCTTTAATCCTATTAGACGAAATTAACGATTTAAATCGGAAAGAACTGTTAAGCGATCGACGGGAGGGCCTCTCAGACACAGAACCTCAATGCGCCACTGAACGTATGGTCAGTTGGTGAAAAGTGGCAGTCGAACAGAAGAGTAAACTGGAAAACGACCAGGAAGTTTCAAAATTTGACCGGGAAACTCGGCCTCTGCCCCCCTGAGGAGTGACCCCAGATACGCCACTGCTGTGCACTAAAATTTGTTGGAGGAGAAGCATTTTGAGTGAGTTCACAGGGCACACACTGAGCCTCGATCCCCAAATTCCTGACCATCCCTGACTAAACATCAGCACTATGCCAGAAAATTTGTAGGAGATACAGGATATTGCGGTATTTCATATTTGGGCCATAGTGCACGAACCGGGCTCTCAGCCCAAAATTCCTGAACACCTCCACCTCTGCCTGAGCATCATCACATGTAACTTCAAGGAAAATCAATTGAAATTTATGGGAGGAGATGCATTTCAATTACCATTGTGTGATTTTTCGTAAAATGTGTTTTGGGCCCAAGTGGGACATTGGGCCGAAAATTCCTGAACACCCCGAATACATAATTAATACCGAACATCGGTACTTTGGACTGAAATTTGTGGGAGGAGAAGAGTTTTGTGTGATTCCACATGATGGGCCCGGGGCCCATACTGGGCCTCGGGTCCAAAATTGCTGAACAACTTTTAGGCACTACCACTTGAGGAACATTGTGACCTAATTTCTGAAAAATCTACTGCTCTTTCTAGGAGGAGTAGCGTTTTGCAGTTGTTCATACAGCAGCTCAATATGACCCTTCGGTGACCTTTGCCCTTGACCTTCGAAAGGTCAACGATGTGCCATCATTCAATAAACATTGCCTCCAAGTTTGGTCAACATCCGTTGAAGAATTATAATAAATATAATAATAATAATTATGTTCCTCATATAGCGTATCAGTGCCGCTGCCGGTTAAAACAATGAATATCAACCAATATAGGTTCGACAAGACCACAATGGCGTTCCGATGATCCTCCCTCCCCGATCCAAGCCTCCAAGAACTTAGCCGTTCTATTTCGCTGGAACAGAGTTAGATATAACCACGGAACATGGTAATAGCCTACTTATTGTGACACTTAGCTAAAATCTCGAAAAGAATTATACACACTATATCTCACCAACATACCACACTCCAGCCTAGTCGCCTTATCCAGTAGCGTACGCTCGGTGGGAGGTATAGAACCCCATGACCCAAGGGGCAATTGGGAGGGCACACTCATGCTACCCACAGAGACACAGATCCGATCGAACCCACTGCAATTATACTAGCTTTCGTTACACCGAATGAATCATTAGTTCCAAAGGTTTGTGCCATACCAGGAACGCTATTTTGGAACCTTCACCCGGCCTATTGTTAAAGACAAGGGGACTACGTCTGATAAACAAAGCACTGACGCAATTCACACTGAATAACACAGTCAGCAATATTTGTTGTAAAGGCCTAACAAATATGTTGGTGATCAAACAGTTTACACATCGTGGGTATAGCTGAAGTATATATAGACTAGCCTACACAATAGGCCTGCCATGATTCAGTAGCCTATACGTCATGACTAATTTTATGAAGCAATCGTCAGTTTATTTCCTGGTAGTTAGCTGCCACAAGGATATGGGTAGACTGGGATACTCGCTACACAGAGTTTGTGACTGCGGTGCCGTTACTTCAACAGAGAACTACAGAATAGACGAAATTGCAGAATATTGTTTCAGTTTTTTCTCAAATATTCAGGCGTGTACAGGAGCTACCGTACTACACACGTCATGACCACGTCAGAGTGTGCTTTCAAGTTTTAAGCCTGCAATACTTGATTCTGCAAACTTGGACCCACCCTTCGCCGTTCTTATGAGTAGTACAAAATGGAGTTCGTTACGAAAGCCACTGGTATCACAGCTGTCACTATATGTTATATCGCATCAATCAGCGTCGTGCGTGCGCAGACATTGTCTCCGTTTTTAACAGCGCAACCGGAAACCAGTGAGTACCGTGTATTCCTTCTACATATAAGCCTTTTACATATTATTGGCTTCACATTGCTTTCAATTGTATAGGCTAATGGAAGTGCCTATTCATTGTTGTGCTATTTACATAGATGAAACGAGCGTTTTTTCCATAACCCCTGCATCCCAAGTTCAAACACGTCTCATTCTTGTGTTACCTAGTACCTACATTAACTTAGGGGTAAGTCTGATGACGTCATAAGGAAAACCGAATGAATGTCCCTATTGAATTCACACTGCAATTATTGTATCCTCATTTTCTTTCGAGTAGAAGGTGCAATCGAATTCTCCTCATTGGATTCGAAAGTGAATGGTAACTTGCATTTCGTACTTTGCGAAGGGGCAGGTCTTCTCCTCCTCCTGTGATGTCATGAAACATTGCCTATTAATAGACCTAACCTCAGTTTCCTATCATATCGTCTGAAATGGTAGGATGTTCCTAATTTCGGCCTACTAACAGTGACTAATCTGAAGAACTAATATGAAAGGAAATCATGCTCCGCACTTCCACTGGCCTCCGAACTGAATAATTCAATCAAGTCGGAATATATTAGCCTGAGTCTATGCCTATATAAGTGGAAGAGTCAACAGAGGTCACAGTAAATTCTTCATACGTCGAATTTAGTGTTTAGAGGCAGTTGGAAATGGCAAACCCAAATCTGCTCCCGGGACTGCCGTTTCACGTCGCCATTCGACAGGCGAGCATTGAACCCCAGGATCTGACCAGTTCCTTAGATCTTGAGAAGCCGAAGCTTCGAAATCCGATCACCTGTGTACAACCGGTTGACTAGACATTTTTCAACTAATTGAAAACAACCCACCTCGTGGAGTCCGCAACACCACAGCAGCACTTGGACACCAGTATCTCGCAAAATCTCAAAAATGTTGGGATCGATCTCGTATCGGACCGCTAGGAACAGGGCCGAACAATATTGTTTTCATCTAAAGAAGAAGACATTATCGGAAACTCAGTAGGAGCAATTTTATTACCACATTCCGCTCCTAGATACCAACTGAATGACTGAGTGTGCAATCAATTCAATGAATTCATATTGTAGGCATTTGCCAGCAAACTATAGTCTCCATGAAAACGTCCATTCGTTCGTCACACGACTTGAGTTAATTCATCAGACTGCCACACGTTCATGTTATGAGTCCACCGCCCTTCTCGACGACGATGTCGCTATCAAATCACACAATGCTTGGGGCTATACTTCTACTATCAGTGGTAACTTTGGTAGTGTCATTATATATAACAAATGAATGAATAGGGGATTAACATATACTCCATTGATGAAATTAAAGCATTCATTATTAGCTTTATATGAACGCTTAAGCGAACATGGTCGGAGTGACACTACCCGTAAGCCGATGTTTACACATTTGAGAATATTGTACCATGGAGAACGAATCACTTGACTGTACTGGGCATCAGTTTGCCGACGAATCGACGTAGCATAGCCTATATCATGAATATTCGAATATGTTTTCACAGGCATTCTCGATGTGAAATACTGTTCTGCAGACTTCGAATGTGATGGTCCATCCTGCCACAATTCCATCGATTCTTCAGCTGTCTGTTCCTGTCATCCTGCGTGTACCATCTTTCAAGATTGCTGCTACGATACCCGAGAGAAACAGAAGATTTGCTCCCGAGAACGAAGTAAGACCACGGAACTGTACAACACAACAGACTTTCTCAACAGAGTCCGGAGTTACCAGAACTACTACCAATGTACTACTGATGTTATATCGAATGAAAGGTATTGGATGATTTCTAGATGTCCAGAGTCCTGGGATGGATTGAACGAATGCGACAAAGTGAATGGATTAGAAGCTACAATCGGTACCTTCGAGAATAATATTTTCCAACTACCAGTCGTTGATCATAACGGGTTAGTTTTTCGAAACTTCTACTGCGCCTTGTGCCATGGAGTCGATTTGACCAGGCTATCCGCATGGTCGATGAAAGCTGGTGACTGCCCTGACTCTGACGTTTCCGAAGAGTGGTCCACTTTGGATGTTAAGAGTCAAATTCGTTACTTGACTGTTAACTGTTCTGATGTTTCTCTCGTTCCACCAGAAGGACATCCATATAATCCGATATCTACCATTCCGTGTAGGGAGGTCGGTGATGACACCATCAGCAGTTGCAGCAGTGATTTTACTGGTGATACCTTTGAGATGGCTACCAAAAGGAAGATGTGTGCGGAAATTGCGGCACCAATTAAAAACCCTTCCGGGAAGGACTTCAAGAATACTTTTTGTCTGGAATGCAATACCGCTGCTAAATTGCAAATCTTTGAGACGTGTATGCCCACCATCGTTATTACATCAGCCCATCGACCTGCGCAGTGTTATGGTTGCCCCCCAGCCCCACCGCCACCTAAACTGGTACCGATATCAATCACGTTTAATTTTGGAGGTCAATCGGGTGGGAGCTCCATTCATAGTGAGGACTGGGAACTCCAAAGAACAACAGTGACCTGCCTCGAAGAACAGGTCTTTGATCCCATTGAGGAACGGTGCCGGCAGCTGTTCTGTCCCGAAGGGTACCAGCTTCACGGAATGGCATGCACAAGGTCGTCTTCGTCCCCTCCGCAATGTCACGGAGTTCATGTTGAAATAACGGTCGGGAGAACGAACTCCTCGATCGATGCTGATTGTTCGTCGGAATTCACCAATATTTTAGGATGCATTCCCCAGCACTTACACGACCTTGTCAACTCAGATATTCAGAACATTACATGTGGCGAAATAGGGTCATCGAGGGCAATCCGTTTCCAGGGTTTGCAGATGAACCTCGAGAACTTCCCGGGGGGTAGTAACAGTGGTACTACGGCTGCGGGTTCGATAGCCTTTGATTGCGAATTATTAGAATTCATAGATATTACCACACAGTGTATTTCTTCTATATTGAACGACTCAGAGGTCACATGTGACGACATGTGGTTGGATAGTAATATTTGGAGCGTAACGGGGAATGCAACAGATGCAATCAAGGAATACCCTTCATCAGACTCTGTGTTCTTCGCGCAAATAGAACGTCGACACCTTCTTTCCAATCGTTCCTCTGGTCAGTGGTCAAACGAACAGGTTTTCATAAAGAGTTGTAACTACAGTAACAGTTCACTAACAACCTGTACATACGTGACTCTCGATTCTTCCCTCTTCATTCCTCTTGAAGGGGAGCCCAGTATATTGGTATACACCCGGAACACGTCCGTTCAGCTGACCCCAGATATGTACAACCTTATTAGTCCCGATGAGATACAAGTCTGCAACTTCCTCGAATCTACTGGTGTCATCACATACACATTTCTACCCCAATATTCGTTGACTCAGAGCATATTGAGTACCGTGGGGTTATCACTTTCCGTCATCTGCTTGAGTGTTACGTTGTTGACATATTGCGTCTTTCCTACGTTGAGAACTGTTACATCCAACCTCCTGATTATGACATTTTGTTCGGTTCTCATTGTCGCCCAATTGCTTCTGTTATTCTCTGGGATTGCCACAAACAATGCCTCGATCTGTTCTGCTATATCAGGACTGGGACATTTCTTCTGGCTAACCGCTTTCTCGACCAGTTCTGTCCTTGGGTTCGTCATGAGTCAAACCTTCAGCCTGCGGAACCGGACCTTACTGAAAACCGGTCTGACCAGTGGGTCGCTTATTTACTTCCTTCCTAGCGCAGGAATACCTTTATTGATCAGTGCTACATTGCTGGTTCTTTATCTGACTGACGATGACGGTGATACATATGGAATACATTACGGTAGTGCTTCGGGATGTTGGATTGGAGGATCAGATATAAACCTGTATGCCTTCGGTATTCCAGTCGGCCTTAGTTTGTTGACGAATGTGATGTTCTTCCTTTATATCACGGCGTCAATTTTCATCCAGAGAAGACCAAGCAGACGGGTAAGACGGAACGTGGGAGCCAGTCAGTTCCGAGACCTGCTGATCTACATGAAGGTAAGTAATTGAAACAACCTGGACTAATTGATAGTTAGGGTGTGATTCTATTTGTGCGGATGCGGGATGCAGTATGACACATGACTATTAATGAAAGATGTTGAGATGAATGCCATGGAACTTGAATGACTGATATTTTTCAGCGTCTGGTACCTTTTCTGTGGTCGCAGTGTACGCTCCGACTGAGGTGAGTGATGATCTGGTGAAATGAAAGTTCTATGCCCAACTGAGCTCAGTCTGTGATTCCGTATACCCACTTGTGATTCGGAAGGGGATTTCGATGCCTCCACTGGTGCTCCTTGGGATGGTTATGAGTCATGCCTCGGTCCCTATGGGTCTGACAGCCGTGATAACAGTAGTCTCAGGCTCCCCGACTCCTCTGGGAGCTGGGGCCATGATTGATGGCTCATGGTTTCAAAGGAGATCCAGCGCGAGGGGCTGGCCTTGTGATGGTGCGTCTTGGGAAGGGAGGGGGGGGCATCTGGGGCACTCTCAAAGGATACAGTTGAATTCATCGAGTGTTGCCAGGCTGGAGTCAATAGTAAGACTAGACTTGCCAACGCGACCAGGCGGAGGAGGTCAAGCGGTTTTGTGAGATGAGCGTCACCTAGCTACAGGGGCCGCACAGCCGGTCTACTGGGCGATTCCGAATATCTGTAACTCGGCTTCGGTGGTGTGTTGCCCTGCTATCAAGGGAGTTGATAGCGTGGTATTGACTGATTAATCCGACGTGAGGGCCCGCTGTACTGGGTACTTCGAGGATTTGTACAAGGCTGATCCACCGAGCGTGTAAATTCAGATGGATGATGCAAGGGCGTGTCTAGACCTTCATCCATAGGGGGGGGGGGGGATTTGAAAGTTGTATGGCGCGAGTTACTATCTAAGCGGAGCGCCACCTTGAGTTGGCGCGAAGCGTACAGGGGAATTTGTGCATTTTCAATAGCCCCTGATGCGAGCTGGTGCAATGGAGCATACCTAAACACCCACCTCTTTTTGAAAATAATTTTGCAATTCAACCATGCAGGCCAGGTGCAGCTTTTGCTGCCAAAAAGTGCAGATCGAGCAATTAAGTGGGGGAAGAATGTTGATAAACGAAGTGTCGTGTGGGTAACCCTCTCCCCATTGGGGAAATTTTCCACTTGTAGATTGCATCAGGTGCCATCTGGTGCGATGTAGCAAGCATGAGCACCCACTGCGTTTGGGAAATACAATACAATTCGTATTTTCACCACGGTAAGTCTTGATGCAATTATTCGATGCAAGCAATAATAATCGTCCCCCCCTCCTAATGTTCTGAGCGTCAAGTTTATATACTAATGGTATTTGTGAGTGGAGGTAAAGATTGATATAAATCACACATTCACACCTACGCATTCAAGGCTGTGCCGCTTCACCTTTCAGGGAATTTCTATGTTCTATGTCCATTTTAGGTGAAATTCGACGCAATCTGGTGCAACGACGGCACACGTAACCATTCATTTTGTGCAACAAAGAAAGGCGGGAATTTGTTGTATCCATATAGTCTAATCTAGGACTCTAGACTGACTTCCCCTTCCACTCGAGCATTTATACACACCAAAAAAATAGCTATGTGGCGAGCCAGACGTTTCAGTTCCAGTATGTAAATTTTCGCTTATTTGGGTGGAACAGATGAACAGTCGGGGTGTGCACATTTTTGCGTAGCCTACGCACTCGAGCTCCCCGACGAGTTTTCGCATTGCTGCTCGACGGGGTGTGCGTGACAGTGGCGTTGCTAAGAATTTAGGAGTGAATTAACATATACTCCATTGCGCATGTAGCGCGCGAAAATGTTGCATTCATAGTCGACTCAAAGGTCCATGTTCTTGAGTCGTGCCTGGCTAAGCAATTGCCTAAGCGTTGAAAATGGGTTTGCGGGAGACACATGAACAATTGTTGCTTCATTTGGATGTCAATAATGGAATTGGGAGGTGCGGAAAATATCTTCTCCGGTCTTTGATGCGTCGATATGTCAACGTTGTGGTAGCAATCATCCTTGTGTTGGAAAATACACACTAATAAAGGCATGATTTGTGGTTGGGAGTTATTGTTCACCATACCAATGTACAGGGAAACTGACGAGCATAATTGTTTGATCTGAGTGCAAATACGAACTAGCAGCTATAGGATTATGAGGACTGATAGTACGCGCAGATCGCGAATGTTTTGGCGGAATTGCATAGGTTACAGCGGAATGGAAGACAACATTTGCGTGAGAGATCATGTAAAACAATCGCCCACAGACTTCCAATGGTGGGAGGGACGACTCTCTTACGCTCATGGCCCCTGGGCACCCATTGTACACGCCTATGGGATGATGATGTTCCTTTGATGGTCGAACTATCTGTAGGTTGCGGAATGCCTATACCCGAAGGGAACTCGTGGGACATTGGAACAGTTGATAGGCGGTAAGGCTCCTGGGGTTTGTGGCATACATCCGGAGTGACCTGGGCTGGTGATTGAGCTGCCCTGGAGTTATCGCATCGTTCCATCTGCTCACATTTTGGCTTCCGTGTCATCTCACCTGACTAGAAATTTGGGATGGGACGGGTGATGTCAGGGACTGCAATAACTACAGTGGACATACACTCCTCATCGTACCTGGCAAAGTCTTCGCTAGGATCATTCTGAACATGATTCGGCGTCAGTTTCTCGCGCTTCAGCGTCCTGAACAGTCTGGTGTTACTTCAGAGAAGTCCAATGTGGATCGCATCTTGGCGCTCCGTGTTCTGTCTGAGCGGATGTGGGAGTTCGGCAGGGGCGATCTTGTAGCCTACATCGACTTCCCCAAAGGCTTCTGACTCCCTGGAGGATCCTCGATGTGCCACTGCTTCTCGTGCAACTGATATCATCCCTGTATCCAGGTACTGAGCTGTAGGGCGTGCTGGTGGCGTCTCTGACTTCTAGTCGTTGCAGTCGCGAAGCAAGCTCCTTGTCGGCGTGTCTTCAGCTCAATTGGGCTTCGAGTCTTGCTATATTATAGTGAGGCGTGGCTGCTTACTATTGAAATGAGGCGGAGATTGGATTCCTTCCTTATTATCTCACTTCGCCGCATCCTTGGATACCGCTGGCAAGATATTGTGTCCAATATTGTCTCCCGGCGGCAGATCCTGTCAATGGCGACCTGTCTTCTGGAGTCGCCGGCCGGGGCGGCCTCGTAGCCCTTGTCAGCACAGTTGCGCGGGTACCTCAGGCAGTTAGGGTGGATGGGTCGGGCTCTGGCCTGGTCGCTGGCTCCCTGGCTGGGGAGGCCGGGTGATTGGGAACAAGGGTGGATTCTATTCAGTGTGGCTGTCAGAGTAGAAAGATGGAAGGTAGTCAGAATTGTCTCTCTTATCAACGCGGCTTTTATATAACCACTATTATCGTTCCATTTATCTTCACACATCTTCATCATACTCAACCTAGTATGGTTTTCTGTGTTCCTTGCTGGGCACAGTACTTCCTACGGGTTATCTCACATGCAACGCATCTTGCACGCGGTTAGTGTGGGACAGTCTAGGACGTATGCCTTGATCAACAACACTGCGGAAAGCCCTACCGGCATTGTGCGGATTTGAGCTCGCAATCAATTGTTCGTGTGAGCATATTTATTATGTTTTTATTTCCCTCAGATCTTCATTATCCTCGGCCTTGCGTGGATCTCAGGGTTCCTTGCTGCCCTCGTCGACCAGCCGTGGCTCTGGTACATGTTCACCATCCTAACATCTCTACAGGGAGTCTTCATATTCCTGGCGTTCACGGTGAAGTCACGGATATGGAGGATGTGGGGGAAACGACTGGGTCTTGCAGATAGTACCTCCTCAAACGCACCTCCTACTACTCCACCAGTGACAAGTACACCTGAAACAACTTCGTCGAAAGTATAATCATCCTGATCCTATGCTACCTAACCTGCCCGAAATGTGTTATAGACTTGAACCACTTGATTGCCTCTGAACGGGGAACTGCTTTGAATTTTTTCCATGGTGATTGCACAATACAGAAAACATCCAAGCAAGTACTATTAATTATTAATTGTTGCCATTGTTGTACAACTCTGCAAATGTTTTGCATCCCTTCGAAATGTAGGCTACTAATAGTTTCACCTGAGAACTAAGCGTTTGGTGAGACGGCAGGTGCTAGTAGATTTGTAAGGAAAACGAAGGATAACCTTCGTGGTACGTTTGGTTAATTACCATGGACCAAAATAATAAAATACATCATCGTCAATTAGGCTATCGGAGTTGTATACTACAGCGAAGTCACATGTAACTTGCTCAATTTGTATATATAATCGACCAATCATTGAAGGCTAATTACTTTGCAACAAAACAACGTGCAGACATGCATGGCGGTTTGGACCTAAGTTTCCAATCCTCTATAATATGAACGTTGTTATTGAGGTCCCTTGTATTGTGGAGTTGGGGAAATTCACGCCTTGAGTCATATTCTGGTCGACTTTAGCAAATAGGTGTGTGGAAATTACAAAACCATCATTTGTAATGCCTACTGTTGCGCGATACCACAATGACATCGCTTCGAAAACATGGCTGACCTGTAGGCTATTAGGGAAACCAATCAAACCATGCACGTTTTTCTTCGATTTTCCTACACTTCGTCGGACTTGAACGAAACTTGGTGGATGTGGACTAGGCCTATTGTCGGTCCTGAAAAACTGAATTGACATGGTTGATGCGTTTCTGTAAAGTCAATATTGCTAATAAACCTGATGACGCATGTGGGCGGTTCACCGCCCGCACATGTTTAGTTGAATATACATTATTATTATTAAGTGGCAGATGTGTGAAACTCAACTGTGGGACTAGGGACCAGTCCACAAATCCTCTCTGAAGAATGGAAACGAAGTCAAACTGAAAAATGTATTTAATTGGCCTATAGACTCGATCGAACAACAAGCAGGAAGTGTCCCACATGTGTTTTTGTGGTGCTAGATTTTGAGCACGGTTTTACGAGGTTAGACTAACAGACTTTTGAGTGCTCCACTTTGTCCCCAATTGGTCTATCACGGTTTACTGCTCCCATGCAGACAATAACCCTATACTGGGCAATGTTGCACAAGAGCAACAGACCTCTTCCGTGTATCAAGCGCCGCTCGACACCATATAATAGTTGCCCGAGAACTACGCCTGAGTGGTTATGGGGGCACCGGGGCATGACATCTGCTATTGAATGTTCAGCTATAGCAGCGCTCTCAAGCGAGAGACTAGCAATGATTGTAGCGCAGAATCCTTGTCTGGCAAATCCTACGTCATATCCAGCATGGGACATGTTTTCGGCTTGTTTGTTCAATAAAGGAAGTCAAATAATAGTTAACGCTGGTCTCGGTACGTTCAGAGCCTGAGGGAAGGAGTGAGCTGGCTATGTGAACAATCATAGGGAAGGTGTGCGCGCGTGACGTTAGCCAGGTTGAGTTATCATGCCCAAAGTAATTCTCTAGTGGATGTTGCTCAAAATAGCGCTGCATACGAGCGGAAGAGTGGTCGAGCGGTATCAGTGACGCTTGGCAGAACAATGGGTCCGGTTTGGTCCGGGTTCGATTCCCACGATAACCATCAGGCGTTTTTCTCCAGTGGTGGCTGTACTCACAGTGGCGACTGGCGGGATCTCGGTGTCCGGGCTCTGCGGTGGCGCAGTAGGCTTGGTATTCACGGGGAGTTGTTGTCG
>JAUOBX010221756.1:0-11736 GCA_032360705.1 Eupentacta quinquesemita
CTGTTCATTTGTGTTCGAGACTCAGGATCATGTTCCCACTGTTCGTGAGTAGCTGGTGTAGAGTCTCGAATACACCCTTAGACGCTACATTTACACCAGACGTATGACCAACATATGCTTATGTTCCTTTCTTCATGATTTAGAAATGAAAATATCCTGGCTCTTGGGGGGCTTAGGATGATGCAATAAAGACACAATGCTGAATATTCTCGTAACTGTTTCGGTATGACAACGTCTCATTAGGATACAGTGCTGTAGGCAACAGCACGTTTACCGATTGTGAGAGAAATTGAGGAACAGCTGATCGTGACGTCACACTTCGGTACTCTATAACCATATAACTAAGACAGTTGTCTGCTGTCTGCGAACATATTCGTTTGTTCACAGGTGGGTTTGTTACTTAGCTAAGATATGCCCGGACGTGGGAGACAATGCAAGCTGTTGTCGTTGTGTAACCTTTTTTTGATCGAGAGCAGGTGGAAAATATTGCAGCGTGCCCCGCTCTCCCTTCATCAAGTGCTCTGGGCTGCCGCTCTAGAATCCTCGGTACTCGCCCCCTGTATAGGCCTACTGTGCGCCCCATGACGAGAGGGAAACCAAAATGAGGCCTCTGTGAGTTCGCCTGGGTTCTACACCCAAAGCGGTGTTGATATCTAGTTGGCTATGGTATATGATACCATCCGTAACAAATACACACACTTGTAGAGTCAGAACCTTGACCTCATAGTACACGTTATGATCTATGGTCTTTTCAAAAATGAAGAATTAGTCCCCATTGAATTACCCGCAAAGGACCCAAATCATTGTTGCCTATATGACAATAGCAGTCTATCTATTCTAATATATATATCGCCCTGATTGCAGGTATTGTGACGCCAGATTGGTGAGCAGGGACAATCTCGGGAATTAGTCAGCCTATGGGTGCAGTGAACCTTAGCTGAATAGCCTACCTTTGCCGGGTAATAAAATCAACTGAAGGGTAGGGCATATCTTGGTAACAATATATAACTTCTATAGCTTTTTTTCTTTATTAAAACTGATTATAGTCATTGTCACCTGTGAGGCCTATTGACAGGTTGCACAGTCCTAACACAACGAGTTACATATTTTGATATTATCTTGTCGGCATAAACGGTGCCATGTGGTAACACCCTTCTTGGGTGAACCTTTGAAGGTTACATTTCGAAGTCAAACTGGCACGCGATGAATTACCAGATCAACTCCCCCGCCCCATCCCCACCCCCACACGGGTGTCCGGGGCAGTTGAATAACCGGACCTTCTATTACGTATACGAAGTCAGTAGGGTGCATGGGACTCGTTGGCTCTATACGACTCCCTGCACCCACTGATCGTGAACACCGGGAACAGTGGGAACCGACGTCTCGAACAAGCGAGAGTACGTTCGCGAACTACTCCCGAACACAGATCTCACACCACCTCGGCAGGAGGAACAGTGGGAACGGACAGCGGAACATCGAGTGAGAAAAATTATCGATTACGTATTTGAAAGATAAACGAACGCTTCGTAAATGCAAATTTATGTTCAATTATTATCAAAAACTGACAGAATGATTGAAGAAAACGTGTGAGACTAGTTGATACTGACGGGAATGAATGACCGAACAATCAGATTTTCGGAATGCGTCTTGTGAGAATGGACAGAGTTATTGTGTGATACGGTACGTAGGTCTAACGTTACCCGAGGCATGTCGATGCACGTACAGTGTTAATTTGTGTTCGAGACTGGCTCGCACTGTTCCCGGTGTTCGCAAACAGTGGGTGTAGAAAGTCGAATACAGCTGTTATTATTCCATATTAGTCATTTACACGCCAACTGCAAATGAGCTGATGCGTAAATTCGATCCTCCAAATGAGTGAATAATGACTCTGAAAGAGTAGAAATTATTTTCACTCAATGAATAGTCTGGAGTGACCACTCAAAGAACGATCACTTGATTACACATACCTTCAAGAGTCAGAATTGTCACTCTATTCAGGGTGAATTTTAACTGCTTGTGGATAAATTGTCATCCCTTTTAGAGTGAATGTTTACTACCTCTTGATGTCATTCTTTTTTTTTTGGCGTGGATGTTCACTATATCAGGGTGATTTGTCACTGTTCTGGAGTGAATGTTCACTTCAGGGTGAATTATCACTGTTTTGAGACCTTCACTCCTTCATGGTGGATTGTTCAGTACCTTCTGGTGAACTGTAACACATTTGAAGTGAATGTTCACTGTCTCTGGGTGAATTGTAACACATTTAAAATGAATGTTCAGTAGCTCATGGTGAATTGTAACTCTATTGAAGTGAATATTCAGTACCTCTAGGTGAATTGTAACTCCTTTGAACTGTTGTAGTGAATGCTCAGTATATCATATGTTGAATTGTTGAATTTTCACAGCCTCTGGGTGAACTGACTCTATTGAAGTAAATGTTCAGTACTTCATGGTGAATTGTAACTTCTTCAAGGTGAATGTTCAGTACCTCAGCGTGAATTGTAACTATATCGAAGTGAATGTTCAGTACCTCATAGTAAACTAGACTATAACTCCTTTGAGGTGGATGTTCAGTACCTGGGCAATTCCATGAAAACAGGGACAGATCCCAGAACATGGAATATGCAATCAAATTGGAGATCACACAGATTATGATGATTATATGGTATTGAATGAAAGGTGTAGTCATTTCCTTTCATTTGAAACTACTTTCAGCTGGTATGGAATGCGTTCACTATTATTTTTCCTCAAAAAACCCACTTTCGGCCAAATTTGCCAACTTTTGGGGCAAAAAAGTGATTGTTAACATTCAACATTCATGTTCACTCAATATCATCCAACTACAAGAGTTTTCTTCATAAATATTAAATAAGAGTTATAATTCCCATATACTGTATCTTTTTTGTTGTCCTCTTTGCTGGTTCATGTGTAATCCAACAATTTGCTGGTGTCAGATTTCACCGGACAAACTGTAACGTGAGTCACGTAACGTGAGTCACACTAATTAACTGTAATTTTAATTATATCTTGAGGTTTTTCCAATTTTTTGCCATGACATCCTCAATCTCACATATGAGCAAGACATATTGGTAGTATTGAATATTTACTCTTGTGTTTAGTTTGAGCAGATATATGAAAAGAGAAGTATGAGTTTTTTTCCTTGTCCATTTCATGTAACGTGAGTCACGCTTGATTAGGCATCGATTAAATGAGTACTATGCAATCTACTTATTGTCCCACATTGCAATTCCAAGTGTTCTGCCAACATGTCCTTGAATAAGGAATATTAGATGATAGAATGCTTAGCTTGTATATTTAGAGCCGAATGTGTTCTTCAAAATTTGCTGAAATGTAACGTGAGTCACGGTGGAATTGCCCACCTCATGGTGAATTGTAACTCTATTGAAGTGAATGTTCAGTACCTCTAGGTGAATTGTAACTCCTTTGAACTGTTGTAGTGAATGTTCAGTATCGTATGTTGAATTGTAATTTCTCTCAAGTGATTGTTCACTGCCTCTGGGTGAATTGTAACTCTATTGAAATAATTGTTCAGTACTTCATGGTGAATTGTAACTTCTTAGAAGTAAATGTTCAGTACCTCTGCGGGAAATATAACTATATTGAAGTGAATGTTCAGTACCTCATAGTAATCTAGACTATAACTCCTTTGAGGTGGATGTTCAGTACCTCATGGGGAATTGTAACTCTATTGAACTGAATGTTCAGTACGTCGAATCGGTGAATTGTAACTTCTTTGAGGTGGATGTCCATTACATATTAGTGGATAATAACTCATTTACATTCATCAGTTCCATATGGAACAGCCGCATCGTATAGGTAGCGCGTTCTCTCATGTCCCGAACTACAATGTTTCTCACACTAAAACAAGTTAAGAATACGTGTATCACGCGGGGACGTTTGTTTGTTTTCATTGATCCTCTCTTGTGGAAACTCTGCAGGATTCCACTGGAATAGTGTCGCCAATCTATCAGCCCAAGTGCCAGTTTCGTGTAAACTAACGCACATGTTAAAATCCATGATTGCGCGAGATAACCGATAATTCACTGTACCCAAGGAAACTGGACGACAATTCTACTGTACCACGCCCCGGACCCACAAGACGACCTCATGATTGCTAGTCTCAATCGCCGCCGCTAGTCCGTCGAGTTTCTGATCATTCCATGTTTCACCAGGCGGTCAGATGATGAATGTATGATTGCTAAGCGTGTTTCAAATGTAGCAAGGCATCGTGAGTCTCCTTTATTGCAATTCGGTCATGGAGCCCATAGTCGCCTATACTTGCCGCAAGTCTCTCGTTTATCGCTCGATCCTCCGACGTTTTGTTTGCATTCTTTCCAAGGTAAAAGTAGTACGCCCTCTATTTATGCTCTACTGATCACTGCGATCAGCGGGCGGATAGATCACTGTACAAGCGTATCAGTGGGACTTGTATAGAGGGCGTCAGTATGTCAGATATTTGGAGGAGGCGGGCCGAGAAGACAGTCACCAGAGACTTGTAGCAAGTATATTATTCGCCAGAATGACCATCTATCCATCGGCTGCACACCACCCCCTTTAATGATCAATTATACAGATAATGTGGTGTGGGTGGATGCACACAGTATACAGTGTACCGTTCGTATCGTTCGGTGCGTCGCTGTAATGTCCCCTCAAGGTTTTTGGCCTATCACCAGACAATCGCGTTTCAGTCAACCAGCCAAATAGAATACATCGCGTGTGAGTGGGAACAATATCCATTTATGTTAACTTCTATTGATACAGTCGTAAAAATATGGAATTTTCCGTACTGAAATTGCGACAATACGGTTGCTCGTATCAGCAGTCTTCTGTTGTTGTCAAAATATCTGAGATACTCCTTTTCAATCTTCCAAAGTGCAAACGATAACAATTCGGGGTTTTCGAACCTGAATTAATTCTGATCTCAACAGACAATAACCGCGTGACTTTGCGGTAATAGGGCTAGTCTTCTGGAATTCCGTGAACTCATGTGCATAAGAACTTCTAGAAAAATCGTTCACAGGTATAGGTAATAATATTTGGCCTATGCAGACCAAAAAGCGCCAACCATCACAACTCACCCGACGCTACTCTGGACATTGGCCCGACTGGTTCAAACACAACATGTTTATAGTGCCAGAGGAGTGGGCTATTTCGACACGTGAAATAATAATAATGATAATCTGCATATTTATATAGAGCTTTTCAAGGTCGTAGACATTCTCAAAGCCCTTCACATTAGTTAGTACCCCAAGCATCGGGACCAGACACGCACTCCAACAATCCCGGCGAGTAAGTTGCTGCCGCTATGGGCGCAGATCGTACTCAGGTTCCTCCCAGTTAGCAACGGAGATGAATCGCCTTGCCTAGGGACGCATCGGGAAAGCCAGTCGGCCATATCCAGGCATCGAATCCACAATTAGTCCGGAGCTCTACTGACTGAGCTATTCCGAACTCCAAATAAAAATGCTGAGTCTTATGTACCGCACATATCCAGTTAACAACTGATCGAAGAGCTTTACAACATTGCCCCCGTTCATTGGGAACATATACGCACTCCGATATTCACGGGAGTATGTGGCAGTAGAACATATCAGCGCCGGTTGTACTCAGGTTCCTCACGGGTCCCCCCATTTTACTGATGGGTTGACAGGAGAAACACTTCAGAAAGAACGCCCGAGCCGGGACTCGAACCCACAACCTTCAGCATGTGGAGCGAGTGGACTAACCACTACACCACGACCACTCCACAGAACACCACAAACACCAGAAAATTACTATATACATGAACAACAACAACTGATGTCCGCCGGCTATCGAACCCTATGGAGCAGCTGCACCTTGCAGGGAATGCGCTGCCCCAATATCTCCTCAACTTACCATCAATTTGAAAAAAATCACTGGATGCTAGGGTAGTCCAAATGCTAGAGGCCGATCTCTTCACTAGCCAATGATGTGAGTTAATGGAGCATGGAATCCCTAGTCATGTTTTGCGTCGCTCAGTTCATGATAGTCAGAATGGATTCTGGGCAGGACAACGTTTTGGGACACAACCCATCGCCCTCTCACATTAATTTTTCATGGCTCTTGATAATAGGTAAGATGATATTGTCATCTTCGACTTCTCCATATGCGCTCGATTGTGTCCACAACCAGCGGCTGATTTCCAAGCAGAATCATCGTGGTACACGTGTATGGCAAGCGAAATGTGCGATAATTCGATGAACACTGTTTTTCGACGATAAACAGTGTTTATCGACGGCACTGAAAACACTGTTTATCGGCGAGGAACAGTGTTCATCGAATTATTGTACATTCGGCTTGTCATACACGTGGCCAGACACTTCGATTGGGTCACCGTTTACTTTTCCCATAAAAATCAGCAAGTTGTGGTGGTGGGTGCCACCACTTCGAAGCACCTGTTACTAATAGTGTGCCTCACATCACTGTTCCTCCTCCGCAGGTGGACGAACCGCCGGGGATGGAGAGCCATTGGGGAATGAAATACATAACGTATGAATTGTAGTCGCATACTCATCCCTAAACATGACCATTCACCTCTGCGTACAAGTGTTACATATATCATCTTTTGACAGATACTCAGCACAATATTGAGATCAACGCCTGCCTCGCTTCACTGGTGAGGCTCATGTGCTAATGTGGCAGCTGATGCCCATATGATCTCAGTGTGACCACGTTTAGGCTAAGAGCATTAGATAATTATAAGGTGGATATATGGCTGGTGACAAGCTTATTTTTTCAGGATAGGTGCAGGAATATGTGTAGAATAACATACTAAAAGTCCCCAAGAAGTCCAGTTGTGGAGACTTGGGGATTCAAGATAGCATGGGAAATGGCCGCCATTTTCAATGTCTGGCACAACCTCGTCTCCATATTCGCATTGGGGGAATGAACAATGTGTCTACATATATGTGCTGAGGCACAAGGAATGCAATGACACTTTTAACTGAGTAATCAAATGCTTATACATGGCCTAAACAATGATGGCTCCTATGTAGTTATTCAAAATGGGCGCCATTTTCACTGTTCGGCACAACTTTGTCTCGAGATCAGCATGGGAAGTAGGAAGGGTGTATATTGTTATGTTTTGAGGTTCGAAGAATTCAATGAAACTATTAATTTAGTAATTGAATGATTCCATATGGAATGAACCAAAATGGCGGCCTTTTTGTAATTATATCACATTTTTGTCGCCAGTTGAGCAAAAGCAAGTGAAACAGTCATCAGAATATACGCTATAAGACACGATGAAATAAATGGACATAGGCGTATCATGTAAGTGATCAGATGCTTTCACAGAACATAAACCGAGATGGCGTACAAACAGAAACAGTTAATCAAATAGCCGCCATTTTTGAAATTTGAGTAACTGGGTAAATACACATTTTTTAAGCTTTATTCGAGCTCGTGGCTGATAGTGTAAATCCTTCGTAGTCATTAGAGGTTGTATACTGGAGTTGTGATATAACTGACTATTAAATTCACACCCATACGATGCATGTTAAGCAACGTGTCTGGTGCATCATCTCTTCAGGTTATAGTGTTCGCCTCATTATCCCCATCCCTATTCTATTGGAGGAGGATTGTTAGCCATCCATTGTTGATAGGTGCGGTGCGAATTTTGCCCCGCTGGAGCATTTGTCGGAGACAAACTTCCTACACGTGATTCCAAACCTAAAAGCCACGACCAATCGCTCTATTGAATGCAATGGGTCGGACAGTTGGCATTTCCTATATTGTAAATGCAGAAAACTTGTTACAGTTCTGCTGCAGCATGGCATGGGCACATCTATGAAGTTGTAGCATGACGAGTAGGCCAGTGTCACCCTCGTCTGTCTCCGCTGTAGCTGGACGCTGTTGAAGTTAACCGTATGTCTGCATCAGCTCCAGCTGGCTTATCCACAGGTATGTCACTCAATAGCAGCTGCTCACATGCTCACTCACTCATAGGAGCACTCGCTTGAAAGGCACCGGCCTTCTCTGACAAGCGATCAGGCCTGAACCTGAACAACCCCCTCACCTCCCTGAGTACCTGCGCATATTATATCGGTTTCAACTAAGTGCTACGAGGCGGCCCACTGGGTCCCGCGCTGGCAGAACATGATGGAGACCATGATGGACACCATCAGCTGCATATGCCCAAAGAAGCGCAGCTGCATGGTCCGGTACTTTTGATATGTACATGCTCGATGTAATCACCAAACCTCTCTCACTACCTCTGTTAGGCACACGTCATCGATGACAACTCTTTGTAGACTTCATCATGTATATTAAGATGAACTCTGGAAGTTCTACTACTGTATGAGGTCTTTGCCTCACACTATATCTTATGTACCAAGCGTGTCTATCAATATACCAATGAAAAAATAGTTGATGTGAGCAGTTGGGCTTAAGCAGAACATCGTGGCACTATACTGTCGTCCATAGCTCCTCCCATCCACCGTCGGTGGGTCATCATGTACCCGATGCTACGGTAAGATATATTAGGATGGAATTCATCGAAACAGACAATCTCTATGATGAAGCTTCCATCTTGGCTGTTTCGACGTATAAAAACATGTGACTAAGCAACATTCCAGGCCATATGTCTTTCACATTGTGGTTGTGCAAATCATAATGCTGTAATAATTCCACTAGGATATGAAGGCTCAAGATTAATGAAGGGCAAATTTCCTATCCCTCCTTGTTCTTTTCCCAGAATAAACAGGGAGTCATTTTCTCGGCGACTTTGAATAGCTTCAAATTCGGGAGGAATCTTGGTTCATGCTATGTGAAAGCATTTGATTACTGAGATAATAGTCATGTTGAAATTCCTCGTACCTCGGAACATTTGAATAGACATCGTATAACTTATCATGCTAAACTAGACGGAAACGTGTCAAACACTGTAAATGGTGGACATCTTGAATAACTACTTGGGCGGCATCTTCGTTCGTAGGAACATATGATCACTTAGATAATAGTTTAATAGTGATTACCTACATAATATGTTTATTTAAATAATCATGCCGTATAATCAGATGGCTGTTCCACCTGCTAATACCTAACTAGCGATGAAAAAGTGGTATGTATTAGAAATGGCGGCCAATTTGACTAACTTTTGGGCGCCATTTTTGGTTCATGTCATATAGAAATATTCAATTAGATACTAGAATAACAGTTTTATTGAATTCATCGTACCTCAAAACATATAACTAGACACATTTTTTACTTCACATGCTAATCTGGAGACAGAGCTGTGCCGTACAGTGGAAATGGCGTCTATTTTGAATGACTACTTGGGCGCCATCAGTATTCAGGCCATATAGAAGCATTCGATTACTTAGATAATAGTTTCATTGCATTCCCCGTGCCTTAAAACATTCAAAGAGGCAGCATGTTTATTTTCCATGCTGAACTGGCGACAAAGTTGTTGCCAAACATTGGAAACGGCGGCCATTTTAAACGCCATCTTGGATTTTCAGGTTTCCACAACTTGGATTCTTGGGGACTCATGTTATTCTACACATATTGCTGCACCTATCCTTAAAAAAATCAGCTTGTTACCAGCCATGTCCACCTTTGAGGTGATTTCGAGCTGATGCTCTTGGCCTAATTTGGATTATAGCTGTGTGAGTTGGGGCCTATTGAAACAAAACCACACATTATCAGAGTGTGGAGTCGCCAAACGTAGGCTATAAGAAGCAAGGTATGTGTGTATTAATTATCATAATGGGGCTACCAGTACAGTGACAGACATGTTCAATACTTAGGCATGATGAACTCGCTGCTCCTACTCGCTGTACTAAATACAATTACAGCTAACACTGTTTTGGAAAATCGTAATAGTCACCACACCCTACAAATTTAGGACAATTCCGTGCCGATATAGACTACTTTATATATAGTTCCAGAAACTATTCCTGTTGGGAATGACTCGCCAATAAATGTTGGATATGTTCAATCTGAACGAACTTCAGCAGGAAGCTGTTTTAGTAACTTTGCCTTCACTACATAGTGTAGTGGATGCCGGACTAGGGATTTGCTAGTCAGTATTATTCTCGTGGACCAGTACGGTATAGCCAGGTATGGGCTTTGGCTGGATACCAGAAATTAGTGTGTATCATTCATCTCCTATCTTCTCTTCCTTATTCACGAAGTCATTGCACGTGTCGGCATACGGTCTTTGGCGATCGCTAGAGGCGTATTCACTTGGACACAGTCAGCAGAGCTTTAAAGAAGAATTATGGCTATGAAAATGAGATGCTACAGATATTAGACGGAGCATGTGTCGAACGGAAAGGTCCGCAGAAAAAAACAGTCAGGAAATTGGACACCATGATGACCTCCTCACAATCGTCAAAAACGAAAGCTGGAGTGGTATGGCCATGTATCAAGGTCAACAGGCCTTTCAAAGGTCATACTACGAGGGACAGTGGAGGAATCTAGCAGACGTGGATGACAGAACAATAACTGGGAGGGCAACATCGACTGGATTGCCCTTCGCAGAATCCCAGAGAAGAACAGGACAGGTCCAAATGGAGGAGGGAAGTGTCAGTATCTCCGATGGCGCTCCATCGACCGCAACAGCAGTCACGGGATAGATGAGGTGATAGGCGTATTCAAGGACCAGAAAGTCAATAGGCTAAGTGGGATCGGGTAGCTGTGTTAACATGCCGAAATTAGCCAGAATATAGATTTCCCCATTGTTTCCCTCTAAACATGACACCTGTCTACTGCAACACAACAGGGTTATTATATTCCCCATAACAGAGCTACATACCGAATTTCAGGCAGATCAGATCAACCATTCTGAATTCATGTTATTAACAAGATTCTCAGACATAGACATTTGTTGACATCATATGACCTCTGACCTGAACCCAAAACATTTGGGTTCACACAACAAATTCTCTCAAAATAGACCCCTGTCTACACGAAAATCATAGGGTTCTTTATCCTCCCCATAACAAAGCTACATATAGCAAATGTCAGGAAGATCAGACCAAGCATTCTGGACTTATGCTGTTATTGAGAGTGTCACACTCAGACATTTGTTGACCTCAGATGACCTCTGACATGACCCCAGACCAGTGGGGAATATGTACTCATCATGAGGAACACATATGCCAAGTACGAGCTCCATCCATTCAAGTGGGGTCGAGACGACGTGTTAACGAGCCATGCGTTACATACAGGCGTTACAGAAACAGAGCTTTTGGGTTCCCCAGTTCAATTATATTTACCTCCAAAATATTTGTGATAATGAGGATAACTCAAGAAAGTTGTATGGAGCCAGGTATGGACCTATGAGCCAGTTCACGGTCATACATGCCCCCATAGCAGCTGAACGTTTTGGGGACAGACGAAAGTTTCTGTTGGTGGAAGGATCTATAATTTCATTCAGATGAAATGAACGATATCCCTATGAGCCAGTCCACAGTTATTAGAGCTGATGCTCACATGGACAGCGGCCAGCTAAACGTTAAGGAACTGGAGAAATTAGTCACATAGACACAAGCCCCGGTCACACTGCAACGATATCGTATAGTGCTCCGATCCGATTTTCCCCCGATTTTTAGCTCAAACCAGCTATGAGCTGTTTGAGCTATTGTTATAGTGGGGCAAAATTATATCTATGTATCTATGTATCTATGTATGTATCTATCCTTCTGTCAACAATTGTTCAAAATGCATCTCCTCCCACACACTTTGATG
>JAUOBX010221867.1:0-11735 GCA_032360705.1 Eupentacta quinquesemita
TGGTTACTCGTATGGAGTGAATTTTTTCCACTTGACTCTTTGGAGGAGTGAATTGTTCACTCTTTTGTTTTAAGAGTGTATATTTTTCTCTAATTCGAAATCATTATGCATAACAGAGTAAAAACCATATAGAACCATACCTCCTACAAAAACATCGTCCTTCTTTTCTGGAGGTTCCTGTGCTTCTTTAGGTAACACATCACCAACGAGTTCAGTTTCGTCCCTTTTATGGGCCTCTTCCACCGCTGCGACATTATTTGGTACCCCGTTGTCGGGTGTCCCTCTCTTCGCAATCAAGGCGTCTAGTTCTCTTAGAATAAGCTCTGATGAGCGACGAGGTTCACTCAACTAGAAGTTGAAAGAAAATAATGAATGATGCTTCTCATTTAACTCAACGCAGGCCCCCTTTGGAGGTGAGGTCCATCATGCCTCCCTATTATCCCAACTCGTGTTACCCGAGTGTCATGCACGGCTACGCTGTTCGCATCCCTGTATCCTGCTCTGTCTCTCACTCTCCCCTTTTCTATAGCCATGATTTCTCCAGGGATGCTCTGGCACCTCCCGGTTCTCCAGCTGAATATTACCTAACAAATAACTAGTACTTGGAGTTGCGGATTAGCTCAGTCCGGATTTACGATCAATAGATCGCGAGTTCGAACCCCGATGGAGCCGTTAAGGGTTTTTTGCAGTCCCACGGTACCCACATGTGGATTAGGTACCCAGTTAGGTGCCACATTTATCGGGAAGCCCCCAGGGGGGCACTATGATGTGATTCACCACCATGATCAGGGGTAATATTTGTACGAGTCGTACGGCAGTGAAAAAGCTCTGTAAAAAGCTATAGTATCAGATATTAATATTAACCATAACCTTCAAGTCGAATGTCATATACGGACATGTGTACCCAGTTTCGAATCAATCAGACAGAGCGTTCGAGAAAAGGGCTAACGCGCTAACACCTAATGATTCCGACTCACACCAGCATAACACTATTCGTGTCACGGAGATAGGCCTCTAATTACTGTATTTTAGCTTAAGCGGTCGGGAGTTTATATCCTCAATTGACGACAAGCATCACGATTTGAAGGGGGTACTATGGAAATGCCGACGATAGACCATACACGATGATGTTGTTGTCCTGGAACCTAATAGTAAAGATATGCTATCATTGTAACCTATTCCCGCCAACCTTATGCCCCGGTCCCACCGGAAAAAATACGTCGGGGAGGGTGAAAAATAGAAAAATTATCCCGATGCCTCCCGATGCCTCTCGATTCTCTATGTCCCACCGGGCAATTTTCGCACCGGCGATGTATTCTCGATGGAAATCGGTGTCCATCGGGAGGCATTAGGAATGTGTACGCTAAACATCGCCGATGCAAAATTTGATCGGTGGGACCGAGGCATCAGACCTTTATGTGTGAACAAATATTGTCATAATACACATCGTTCACAGCCTGACTAAACTAGGATCCAGTCGTTCCATTAGTGGTGGGTTAGTGCTTTGATCAGTGTGAACGTGACCAGATTTGGGGGGAAACTGAGATAGAATCCCGATAAAGGAAATTAGTTATGAAGATATTATATGTTATACACAAAAAACTGGTGGATCATGGAACATTGTGTAGGCTATACACAATATATGAAAATGACTGGGCTGGTTATTACGATATTGAAAGAATATGCATTTCTTCTCTCGTTTTCCGGTTATGTATATTTAAAATACCAATGATAATAGTTCGTATTATTTAACCAATACAGTGGTCTTGCTTAGCCCGATCCAGCTGTCCTCGATTCACCCCTAAACCACGTCACCTACCCGTGATGACGAATAGAGCAGAAGATACAGAGGTAAAGCTATCCAATATACATCATAGCATCTCTACATGTCATCTTTCATCGTCACACAGGACCGGAAATGAATGTGAACGTCAACAAGGCAGCTGATTGATCATTGTAACCTTTCACGACGACTGGCGGACAGGACTGACGCTCTGATGCGAAACTCCAGAGAATAACAGTAAATTACTAGACCACTCGCAAAGGATTTTTTTCTTCAAATCACATTCTACCTATTATTGGAAATACAAACATTCGATGTTTTTATAGGTAATGAACGCTGCCGTGATACATATTTTACCAATAATTGGCCTTATTTTTGGGCAAAGACTCGTATTTGCAGATCCGTTCTATACTACAATCTATGTTTGACTCCACTGCCGGGAATTGATTGACAGAAACAGGACAAATGTTTGCATTCTTCTGTGGTGTACTTCTTAAAATCGAACGACGGTTACATATTGATTAGGCGGTTAAGGTTTGGTGAACCAGATTACTCAGTAGTACATAAGGAATAGTCGATAATTATTCTACGTCCAGAAGTGTTACAATGACTTGCAACTATAACAGCACCGGTAAAAATGTCAAGGGGCATGGCCCTTTTCCAGCTCAGATTTAGAACGATGAAGCGACACAGGTGTGTCAAGTATTGTTACCCATATGAGCCAGGAATCCATTCATACGGATGCGAATCCGGCAAAACTCGGATTTGTGTGAAGCAGAGACAAGTAAAATGCAAGAAGGTGCTTTATTCGATTCGCGAATATACATACACGTTCCACTATTGATCACAATTAGGGAAACAAGAGGGCAATCCACAGAGTTGCATATCTCATCGGAAGCTATGGGTCAAGTTGGTCTGGTTTCCTCCCGGGGGGCTCAAAATCCTCCTGTCTCCGGTGAGAATGGTTGTACTCTCCCTCCCCATTCCCCCATTGAAATCTCCCCTGCATCCCCGAGTCAATTGTTAGGGTGATACACATCTGCTACAAAGTCATCCAACTGTATGGAATCTGACTGGAAGCAATACGTTTATTGTAATATAAACCACAGTATTGATTAACTCCCACTATTTCCCCGCTCATTACTTTTGTGGCTGCTGCAGGTAGAAAATGTGTGTATGTTTATAGGCAGGGTGACAGGGTAATTTAAATCCTGCCCATTGACTGCCCATCGACTGTCGGGATCACAACGGGGGTAGGGCACAAGATTGAGTGGGGTGTCAAATTGTTGGAAATGACATGCTCTTTCCATCTTCAGGGGGTACAAATGTTGACCCATTCTTCTATATCCCAGCACCACCTAATTTCGTCGAGAAAATCATACTATTGCATATATAGGGGTGAGGATCACGTGGGGGTAGGGCACAAGGGTGGGTGATGGGTCAAAATGTTGAAAATAACATGCTCTTCCCATCTCCGGGGGGTCAAGAGTTGAACCCTTCCCTATACCCCCCGCACCACTATATTATGACAAAACCGTGCCAACTTCCATTTGTCACTAAATGGTGCTAGAATCCGGTGCTCACTTCCAATAGGTAACAACACTTACATCGCACGATCGACCGAATGACGAATTCCACAACAGTATTGTACCAGTTCCTCAAAATCAAATTTCATTGTAATTCAGAGTCAAGAATATGTGAGAGGTTAGTTTTTCACAATTTTGGTAAGAATATATATTAAAGACATCAACTCTAGTGTAGGTTTTCCAGGGAGTGAGAATTTTGGGCTAATTTCTGAGACCGCATTTGAGACAAGAATGTCTCATAGCCTTTCAACATGTGGACATAGCCTAATTCACAAAACCCAAATAGGAACACTTGGTTTCATGCCCAAAATTTTATTTTTCACCCATATCCGAGGGGAAACATAATTATGATCTGTGACATTTTACCTTCTTACAAAATTTGAAATCATTCAAGCCTTGTAATCCATGAATTTTGTGAGAAATTGTTCAGAATTAGCCTATCATCACAATTCCACTCAAAATAAGGAAATTTCCCTCCAAATTCTGCAGTTTTCAAAATTTTCACCCATATTTGTGGGGAAACCTATACTCTGTAACTGTTTACCTTCCCGCAAAGTTTGAAATAATTCTGACCTTTGATCAGGCCCTATGGGACCGATGAGATAAAAAGGAGAGGAGGCTTAGGATGATCTGCGCAGACTAGGAGCTGCTTCAGTATTATTCAATTTATTCGAATGAAAAATGAACTAGTTTCAAAACGTATTTCTTTCAAGCTTGCATAGAATGTAAGCGTGTCTCTAGAGTGTGTATGTGTGTGGATAGGGGTGGGAGTTCAGCAACATAGTGTTTGGACAATATTCCATCGCTGTACACGATTCGAGAGTGTAAGGGAAGTATATTTCAGAACTTCTGCGCATTCTGAGAGCAAGCAATAGATAGTACGGTGAAGGTATCTACCTCATAGAGCAGGGTACAGTTAGATGATGATCACTCAATCACCTCAATCGTGCATCAATCACTATCCAGCTCATCCGTCAGTAAGAAGTAAGAGGCAATCGGTTGGTAGAGCATGATTCGAAAACTAGCATTTTATGCCATAGGCTTCGCAGAGTATGACACATTAGGAGGGATCTGAAGGAAAATGAACTGCCTGCAAAATAAGCCTATAACATACAGTTCAACTGTTTATGATGACACCGTAAACTTCATTTGCAAATATCGCTCCAGTTTTGTGCCAGCTCCTGACAAGATAATAGATGTTTATCCGAAAGTATTGTCCTAGTTCATGCCCGAGGGGACCGGCGTAGTTCCGGGGTCTTCGCGACTCGTCATGTCGGTCGAAAAGTGAGTTTATTTTCCCCGTTGCTCACACACGATTGAAATTGCCAGGGATACCTGATGAGGCTTGTGTGGCCTACTGGAGCTAACGGTTTCGAATGAAAGAAACGACCCATTTGTTATTACATACCGGTAGAATATGATATATGTAATGACGTAGTATACAACAGGCCTATGTTATAACGTTGTATATGATATGTAGCTGACAGTTTCAAATCAAACTGACGAACTATGAAATAGTATTGCCACTAATACTTCATGGGCTATAGTCTGTTGATGATAGCTGATTCTTCGCTTGCGAGAATCAGTGGGATGGCTGACGCACCTGGTAGTTTTCCAATGACTGTATATACCGATCGTTGACGTTCACGACCAGGGCAATACAGGACTATATATAATTAGAAGTTGTTACACCCTACAGATACGAAAATACTACGAAATAGTCAAGGAAACATTCAGATAGCGAGGTAGCGGTTGAAAGTTATCAGAACTGCGTAAAACTACACAACATGCCTCAGCCCATATGACGTTACATTTGATCTATACCTGTCCCTGACGCTGTGATTTGACGCATGTCGTCCAATGTATCAGAAAAGAGATTGCCTATTACATGCACGGTTAATTTCACACCTCTGCTTCGTTTTGAACATTCCGGGCGTGAACGAAATGTTCTCCCGTCTCACTTCTTGGCGGGAGTCGACGGGAGTTTGGGGGAGGAGATTGACAGTTTTTCAAACCAGATAATTATACAGTCATGGCCACGTTCAGTTTTCGTCTGTTGAACAAATGTTAACGTGCGGAGGTGTTGTATCAGGAACTGTGTCATCAGCGACGAACTATCAGTCAGCAGGAACTAAATGACAAATTTACACTTATACGAACCATGCTGTGCAGAGCCACGGCGTGTAATATTGGAACCAGCAGTCACGAATTACGCAAACATAGTAAAAGCCTGGACTTGTAGGCGAAATTGATAGTTGCACAACATCACTGCCGGATTTCCGTTCCACTGAAATAAACACTGTAATTAATCATGATATGTCACGTAATCGTTTTTAGCTTGATAGTATAACTATGATGTGAATATTGTATACATTTTAGGGAAGGTGGTAAGTAGTCTAAACTTGGAACTCGAAACTTAGTGCTCCTGGGAGAATACAGAAGGGGGGAACATTCCTGAAACTGGTCATTATCAATTTCCTTTTTCTCGCCCACCTGGAAACGACAGTAACAATGCGTCGTCTGGACCAGATCCTTGGAATCACTAGCCGTCCGTCGGATGAGGACTTAAAATGACAGTCCCAGGAGCAGGCAGCAATTTATTACATCCTGCCTCGATGTCATCTGAGCACTAGTCGAGAAGGAGGCGAGTTATCACTAGTGATCATTCAATATCCACACAGTTAGGGTTCTCTGATTAACATTTGGTGGCTCCCTGGAATCATAAGAGTTAAATTCGAAAATTCGATCCCTTTAGCAAACTCGGACTATTTACTCAACATCTTCGTCACGTAATAACACTGTCACCTCTCAGGCGTAGTATCGCCACCAAACATTATATCTCTTAGACTATCTACGATTTAGGTTTGTTGGATATTGGTAACTGCTAAAATATATACATCACATACGAACTAATCTAGCACAGGTCTGCACTTGGTTGATAGGGGTGTCGCCTTCAGTATGCCCTTATTCAACACAGGGATCTGAGTTAACTGCTATACTATGATGTGTAGCCTACACACATGATAAAGATAAGATCGCCAAGAGGTTTATCAGGACAGAAGGATATCAATCGTCGAAGTTACGCCTGCATTATTGTGATGGGTAAGTCAGCGATTTTACCGAAGCAGGCAGATTCACCAATGACTTCGTCATACGAGGAAGGCGTCAGATTGCTAGCTATCGAAATGTCAAATTGAAGAATGAATTGTTCATTTCCAGCATGTTTATTTGTATTAATATAGTTCGATCAAGTTTGTTACCAAAGTGGCAAGTAAATGGAGAGAGCCCACGCCAACGAATATGAGACCTGTTGAGAGGATTTCTCGTAAAAATTATCCCATGTTGCTGATTGTGCCCCAACTTCCCCAAGAACATAGAAATGCTAAATTTTGAGCGACTGCAGTTGATCATGAGGCCCTTTAGTTGTACTGTAACTTTCCGAGACTTAATGGCAAGGATGATTTAGCAGGCAGGATAACAGCGGTTAATTGATTCTGTCACTTGTTCATTGTGTTGGTCGAAATCCGGGGTTGGGTGCCCCCCCCACACACTCCTGGGTCCAGTCGGGGGAAATGAGGATAGTTTTGATAAAACTGGGGTATCTTGGGGCAAATTAGTGGGTCGGGTCAGTTGGGAGATTTAGGGGGGGATAGTGGGGGGAAATGGATTTGGCACAGCCACGTTCAAGATTCTGCACACGCCACTGTCCAAGGATAATCAGCTGCGAGACGGACCGGGGTAGAAGTAGACTGTGGCTCCGCTCCGTCTCCTTTATATAGCTGTGATTCTAGCACGGACTAGCTCCCCAGTATCTCTGCAGTCTCATTGAGCTCTACCGTCCTAGTCGTACCCTCCGCTCCGGCCAGACCATGCAGCTGGCTCGTCCACCAACACGATCTCGTTTTGGTGATATTGCCTTTACCATCGCTGCCCCGACACTGGAGATCAAGATTACCCACTCAGTTGATTCTTTTAAATGTAAGCCTAAATCTCATCTATTCCGTACTCACTTCGATTGTTAAGCGCTTTGATCAGTTTTACTGGATGCATGCGCTATATAAATTCCATTATAATTATTATTATTATTATTCTCCCTCGAGCAAGTGAACTGTAAACCGTCGATATTTTCTAACACAATGAACACGTGTTGGAACAAAACAACGTATGTTATCCCGTCTGGTAAAGTGCCCTTACGATTGTATATTTGAATGTTACATTACAACCACGGGACCAAATAACAACAATCGCAACTCCTTATTCAGTGTACTCATGACATCTTAACATCGTCTAATCTTTCGAGGCAGTATCAGCAGACCAGCGATGTGATGTTTGACCCACTCGATAGTTCTCATGCGTGTTGGTATGAGGCATCTTATTAATTCACTTGATATTCTACAGATTAATGTTGTTATTCGGGTTCGTGGCTGTGTTCATTGGGAAACTTCATCGTGAGGGAATAATTTACCAGGCCGAATGACAGCCGTTGTTTATTTCTAACACGAAATATTCGTGTTTGAAAATATCCACGCTCTACGGTATACTCGCTCGATGGACAGTTAGACAATAGCTAGACAATGCCAAGTGAAGCAGTTGTTAGAAGACAGTCGTTGTAGGAGCATTTACCTCAAATTATTTCCCGCATGTGCCTCGAAAATCGAAATGTAAAATTAAAGAATGAACTGTCCATTCCCAGCATGTGAATTTGTGATAATTTATTTCAATCAAGTATGTTTTCTATAATTATGGTGAGTGCATGGTGAGAGCTAACTCGAATGAATATGAGATCTATATATCGAGATTCCTCGACAAGTATGAACCCAGATTGCCTCAAGATGGTGTTGACATGACATGGACATCCTATATTTGAAGCGACTACTGTTGATAATAAGGCCCTTGAGTTGTGTTGTATTGCTGTAACCTTCCGAGACTTTATGGCAAGGATGGTTGAACAGACATGATATACGGAGGTTAATTGGTTCTGACACATGTTTATTGTATCGGACGGAATCGATAGTTCATAGTCTACTTACTCGGTGGAGATTCTACCCAGTATGGGGCCCCGGCAAGGACACAATATAGACACATTCAACTGAGAGGGATGTGTGTCGTTGTACTAGCATTTGCCAAACAAGCTTTGGGGATTCTTTGATGAATGATTCTCAGATAAATCGGGAGATAGAATCAAAGAATGAATGGAGAAGATGACCAGAATTTAATATATGGGAATATAACGAATAATGAAATAGATTAACGGACGATATTGGCTATCATTTCTGGGGATACCCAAATACCCATGTCAGATGTCCAATAATATAACAGATGTCCTATGTCAACTACAGTTGGTTCCACGCTTTCTGACCGTCCTGCCTTAGGCTAGGAATCCATTGGTACGGATGCAAATGCGGATTGATCTTGAAAATCGCATGTTCCGGAAGACTGGTATTTGTCAGGAGAGAATTAATGATAAGGTGGAGATATCTAAAATACATGCCAGCTCATCTATAAATAGCCATAGGCAGCTCATCTAAAAAAACGGTTTTATAATATAGGTATTCAAAAAATCCTTTGCCGCATGCAGCATCTTTGCCGCATGAGTTGGCAAGGCTTGGTGTCCTACTGGCAGACTGGACGCGTGCTCTATTTCATTTCGATGATTTGTTGCTGCCTTGGAGCATGTGTGCATCTCTGCTAACCAAATACATTACATTCGTACACTTCCCTCGTCGCTGCTCCACGCATATGCTCCTGGCTTTACTCTCCAGTGGCTCGTGTACATCCATAGAACTCGACCAGATCCTCGTGCTGTTTGTCGGAGGAACATCGGGGTTAATACTGGTGTGCTACCTGAATGGACACCTGGCTTCACGCTCCAGTGGCTCGTGTACATCCATAGAACTCGACCAGATCCTCATGCTGTTTGTTGAAGAGGAACGTCACGATGTGCACTCATATCTCGCATTTGATTTTTTTGACACTTCTTAATTGACAAACACCTCATTTGTTTTGCGAAATTATTGGAGGTCATTGTTGGTACAGAGTGACTTCCAAAACCGGGAATTTAGCTCTGGACCCCCGTCCTGGCGCCACCACTGAACAGCTCAGCACAGTCCTTCGTTGTAGCATGTTCGTTATGATTTATGAGCACGTGTGACTCGTTAGATCATAGGAATAGCAAAATTGTAAAAGGTGAATGTGGTGATGTGCAGTTATATCTCGCAATCGATTTATTCGACAATTACTTTTGATTTGCGAAATTATTCTCTAATTTGATTTATGAATCGACAATGGGTCATATCCAACAAAACAGTTACCTTGTCCGTTTCTCATGCGTAGGCATGATAACTGTAACAATACGACGACGATTTTATTGAGAAATTCGTCAACATTCTGAAGAAATGGTGATCGTTCGTTTCTTTCATCTGCTGGACCCAAGCTGTGCAATACTCTGCTTGGTCCTTCATCTCACAGTTCGGATCTCGTTTTATTCGGTTGGTTTTTCGTTTAGATGTACAGCGCTATTGGATACCTGGTAGATTGTGACACTCTATTGTAGGCTACTGCGAGGACCATAGACATGGCGGTATGATGAGACTAGAATGTATAAAACAGTACTGGCGCACTGGAAGCCGGAAAATCACTAACGTGTGAAGAATCGATATAATTTAGTACCGATTAATGCATTTTCTCCTTACTATAGGTGATCCCGAACCCATAACCTCTGGATTAAGAGGTGGATCGCTCGACAAATATACCACTTACTTTCTCACTGGTTTCGTAACAACATGTTCCTCCTGACATCTTCTGCCATCTCTCTTGCAGATGTAGGTGTCAATATATTAACACAACACCCCCTCACCTCTACGTAAACAGGAAGCACGGTGGATGTTGCTACAAAATCGAGCATATTGTCATCTGAAGTACAGGAAGCACCATGAGTTAACAAGTAACGCGTGTGACTCTAGTGTTCTTGCCATTATTAGCATATATTTTGTTTTCACTTTGCCTACTATTAAACCTAGTTAGGAAGAAAATTGTGTTTAAAACATATGCGTTTCTCGCGAACATCTTGCGTAGACCTGCAGAATGGAAAATTAACAGTCTCGACAATATCGACTATCGACTATAAGATCAATTTATTTTATATTCCTAATGCTTATCTGAGCACGACATCTGCCTAGATGCCGTATGCAGTATGATACTGAAAGACACAGAGCATAATAGACGGAGGCAAACTTCAGCGTACCTACAAGCCATTCTCACCCAGAGCTGTAAGCCTACGATCTGACAATATAGTCTTGCTTTCGAGAAAAACGTAATTGGATATGATTCTGAATCATATTCCAAGGCAGCACTGTACCCCGTCTAGTGAATGCAGTAATAGAGGGATGGGATTCTAGTATATTGACTACTCCGATAACATCCATGATGTGAGTTCGCATGAATTATTCTACTATTGCTGGACATTGAGACATGTTGAATTATACATGGTAGACTAACAATATGTTTTCACAGACTCTCAACAGAGATCGTGAACAATCAATTATTTCTCGATGAGCAATACAGCCTGTAGGCTACTTACCTCTTTCATATTTTATTAGGTGTGTGAAACAAGCCAGGTGCGTGAACAAGCAGAATATCCCAAGGTTATTAGGCCAACCAGATGCGGGAAAATGATTTCCAGGATAACGTCTATCAGTCTACAGGTGCTATTAATTGGTCTCTCTTATGTTGCAATTTTATTGAAGTTCAGTCTCCCTTCTCTGTTCATCTGCTGTGAAATATTCCAACCCATGCAATATGCTGCAATGATTAGCATTAGGAAATAATAATCGACATTGAATTGTATTGAGTCGTGCTCAGTCATCCGATAACCATAGTGTGAATTCTTCAAATATTCAAGAACAATGTATTTGTAACCGAATTGCTGAATTTCAATTTGAGCGGATAGGAGGGTGGAGATACCGAGGAATACATTACATGGTCTACACGAATATATTTATACTACACTTCAGTCAGTCAGTCAGACACACCGTCTATATATTATTATGACTAGAGTCAGTGGCGGGGATATGGTTGGTGTTGTGACGTCACGTCGAATGGGTCCAATGTTACTCTCCTTTCACTACATAGTAAATAAATATACGTATTCACAGAAGCATTTTTGCATTCATAAATCAAAATTCTCCATGATAACTACCCCCTGATAGGCTACGAGATTTCGACCTATAAATTGTGCGTTTCATTCTGCCGTGAATGAAACTCATGACCTTTCAGTAGTATTGTTTACTCATCATTCATAAACACCTTTATTGGTTTCCTGCGTTCTCATTGGTCGATCTGGTCACATGATTTCATTCGAGACCAGT
>JAUOBX010221978.1:0-11734 GCA_032360705.1 Eupentacta quinquesemita
TTTTGTAGCAATAATTATTCATGAGGAGTTTGCCGTGTTTGTTATTGTGTCTAGTGACAGTGAATAGTGAACTACTTATATTCTTGTACCATTCCATACATTCTATGTTCAGGATCTTTATTTCCTTTATTGGGGTGATAGAGTTCTACTTATTTACTCACCAGTTAGTTATACATATATCTACCCGGGAGAACAATGTTTGAATTTAGGTCGAGTTATAACGAATACTCAATTTTTTAAACAAAATATCGCCGAAAAATAAGTTCAATCTGGCGAATTTAGCCCAAATCAGTCAAAAATAGGTCAAAATTAGCCTAAAAATGTACTCTTCAATAGAGGCCCCCTCTTATTGAAATGCAACGCCACCCTGGGCGTCTATTAGAGATGATACGGTATGTAGATAAAACCACGCTGTTTATGCGCGGATACCCGCTCTCTTCATCAGGGCAGCCTATAAAGCCGCAGAGGTTGTGTAGGCCTACTTGATGAAGGATTCACAACTGAAAATGAGTGCAGTATCCTCAGTATCCTGATCTGTACCCTTGACGGGCTTTGTTATTGTTCGATCCCGTTCGGCAGGTATCACCAAAAATCACGATACGTCTGATAACTCCGTACGGTCCAGAGCTCACTGCAAATTCATGGTTTCCACCATGTGGTGGATCAATAGGCAAAGTTTCTATGTATATGACTACCCTCGTAAAATATGATGAGAAAAAAATGTATGTCCGCATTGATCGAATGTTGTTCTAGTTCCTAATATAGGCACACGGACAACCAATCTCGCGCGTTGCTAATTTCATGTAATTACAGATTAGGGCTGCTGAATACTATTTGTGCAAACCTATATGAACATTTGCGGAATATTTCAGGAGTGTACTATTTATTTGCGATTATTTGTATATTCAGGATGTAACAGAAAATTACAGAAATGTGTTCAATTATGTATGTGCATCAGTGACACCAAATTACATTTTCTCTCGTTATTTCTATAATTATTTCATTCTGTAAAACTGTAATCACACACCGCCCTGTTCGTTCATCATTTTGAGAATGGACAATGTTTGCAACTCGTTACTGATCAGATCAGTGAGGTGTATTCAGGTCTTTTGGGAAGCCGTGATGAAATATACTCATAAATATCTACCGACCCAGTTTACAGGATGAAATAGTCGATAACACTATTATAATTTTAAACATATTTTTCATTATTTTCGACTAACAGTTTACATCATCTGTACCAAAAAAACGCGCACATTGTGGTGAACCCTGCTGCCAAGTTTACATGATCGAGGCCTCCCATTCCATTTGTCATGGCATACAACGTTTCGATCCCTTCAAATGGAAAAATTGATTCATGCTATTATTCCTTCTATTCTATTATTATTCACTGTCACTAGACACAAAAACAAACACGGAAAAATCCTCATTAATATTTATTGCTACAAAATCTGGAACCAACTTCATAATGCTATTACCTCCTGCAAATCATTTTCGTCTTTCAAGGATAAGTTGAAATCTCATCTAATTGCTACGTACTCAGAATAAATCTTATTTAGTTTTGTTTTGTATATATGTTTAGGTCACTAGCTTTGATAAACACTGTATGTGTTATCTAGTGTCCTGTTTATACTTTATTATGCATTAGGTTCGATATGCAGAAGTATAGACACTAATTGATTGATTGATTGATTGTTTTTGACACACCATGCCTTCAAAATGAAAACATGATTTGGTGTCCCTAGTTATGTTGGTCACTCAAATATAAAAATTTGCCCAACTTTTCTGCAAATATGATTTAAAGCAATCTTTATATACGGCAAACAACTTCTAGTCATTGTACCTTCCATTTCCATACTGACTGTCACATTGAAAAATAATTTTTTGTGATGTAACAGAGGACACCAAATTTTGGTGTCCCCTAGAGTTTTAGTTATGCGCGACAACTACTTTTGGGAACATTACTCACCATTTATGGTAGATAGGATGCAAATGATGATATATAGTGGTAGGACTGCAATTCTGAACTTGGTATAGCAATTTTAGAACTGACAATTATAATGGTATTAACTGCATAAACTCAGTTTTCAGTACAAAATATTCTAAAAAGCTAACTAAGGTTTATGCAAGTGGGTAAAATTTAAATTTGATATATTTTGTCAGGATGGCAAACCTCCTTTATTACAAATGTGTTTTTACGAAAAGTTGTCTATCAGACTTCCAAAACTGCATTTTAATCAGTCAATTCGCTTTTTCTTCTCTCGGTTATTGGAAGAACAAAGTCAATTTGGTGTCCCAGTTACCTTGGTCAACTTTGTCATCTCTCAATATCCAGCATCCTATTCTTCCCAATGCACTGGAAATCACTAAATGCAGTAAGATTAATAAAATATAGATATTTGGGCTTGTAAAAATGTATCATTTGGGGGAGACAAACCCTTTTGAAAATTTGGCATCTTGTCCCACAATTGGCCTCCTGATTTAGAGAATGACCCATATATATGTTCAAAATCGCGTCAAGTCTGATTTGGTAGGCTCCTGTCAGGAGGAATAGCCCCCTCTATTTCGCTTAAATCGCCCCAAGTCTGATTTGGTATGCAGGTCACTAAGAGCGTGGTAAAAAGTGGTAGAGAAAAGCGAAAGGGGCGATTTTGGTAGAGATACACAAATGAAACCACACATATTATATCGATATTCTATGTGAGTAGGCATCGCGCTGTACAAAATATAATTATATCACTCGATTTTACGTAATTTGGTGTGTTTTCTGTCTTTAGATGTGCAATGAATTCTCACGAGGAAATACAAGAACATAATTTGTTGATCGACAGTTTGATATTTTCCACTGCACTGATGGATGGTGTGTTAGTTCATAATTGATGATCCTGGAGCTTCTTTGAAGCAAGCACGCACACGTAACTTCAGCAGACTAGACAAATCAGAGAGGCTCAATAGCGCTGGTGTTGTTGATGTAGTAGGTCAACTTTATTTTCATCGGGTCGGTTCCTCCTCTCGTCAAATGAAAAGGAAAGGGAAAAGGGGATATGTGTACGTCAAGTCAATGGGATGCAACATTTTATTGGGGCCTCACCGAATCATCCTGCGCCTTATACGACCCTCGCTCCGTTCCCGAAATAAAATCAGACGTTTTACACTTGATATCACCAAGGTACGGTTTCTCAGTGCTACAGTGGGACATTCATGAACTGGCCTTTGATTCTAGTTATTTGAGGTATGAATTAAGCGACTTTTTGGTACGGACTTTTTGTGGGAAAAGTGACCAAAAAAATTGTGCTGAAGATGACGAAATGCTGGACGAGATTAGGAAAAGTGAAAAAAAATGACTGAATTTGACAGTTTTCTTATATCTGACAGGTCGACAAGCACAATAAATTAATAGCGCACTTCATGTTTCTCCACCACAGAACCAACAAACTGCCACAGATGATTTTCCCACTTCTCAATAAATCGGCATGTAGCCTATGAGTTATTTTGTTCGTAAGCGATTGCGCCTATCACTGATGAAGCAGTGGTGGTACCTGGATGTAGTATAGTAGGGGAGGGGTCAGGGGTGGAGCAATCGTGGTTGGACTTGAACCCAGTAAAGGTAAGGGAAGGCGGGCTCCGTGGATCACATGAAATATCTGCAGAAAATTATTTCTGCAGAGCGCCATCTATTTTACCCATACAACCAAACGGGCTCAAAGTCCCTTAGGACTATATCTATATTTGGGCACCATGCTAACATAACAGTCAATTGGACTATAATCATACTCTGCAGGTTATATGGCGCTTTCCGACGTCGTAGTCATTCTCAAAGCGCTTCACAGTTATTACCCCGATCATCGGAAACAGGCATGCTCTTTGACAATCCCGAAGAGTAAGTTGCTGCCGCTTCGGGCACAGATTGTACCGAGTTCCTCACATGTAGCAATGGAGATGGAGCGCCTTGCCTAAGACGCACCGGAAAAGCCAGTCAGCCATATGCAGGAATCAAACTCACAATCTTCTGATCATTGGTCCGGAGCACTACCGACTGAGCTAATCCGACCTCTATCTTTATCGGTGATTAATTGAGACAAACTGTGGTCGCAGTATACTGTCTGAAAATGTTATCGAACCATAATCATTTTCCATCCATGTTTTATGATAGTGAAAGAACAATAATGAAAACAATAGCTTTTATTGTGTGCAGCTCGTTGCATGTATGAAAGTTAGCCATTTTGCCAGTCACCTACATGAACAATATGGTTTTACTTATTTCATTTGAAGGACAAACGATTACCCAACACGAGAGCGCACCAGGAAGCGACCGACGATCGAACGGATTGACGGAGATGGAACCATCTTACCCCCTCCTCCAGGAACCGACAACCCACCCGCTAAACCATTATCACTGTACATGGTACATGATACGAAAATAGAGGGTGCACTTCCACATCCTAACGCGAAATCCCCGTCCGATCAGTATCCCGAGGACTACTCCTTTATTCATCGGCCCAGAAATGACGACGATACCCACGGAGCGTCTGGAGGGCCCCCAGCTATACCTGATGTCCACGGAACCGGAGCGGACGCGTACGTGGTCTCTCGCGACGACGCTCATCCGCCGTCGTGTTACGACGACCGCTTCGGCGACGTAGCGTCCTTTGACAACCGGTCTCCGTCAACTCTGCGACGCGAGGATAACCTATCGACGCGGACCACCAACTACATCAAGCCCGACGTATGTCCCGGCGGCGAGATGTGTGACGACAATGATATTTATGACTGGGCGAACGAGGACGAGACTGACGACGTCGTTGTCGTAGCTCCGGACAAACCAGCGTCGCTGGGACTAATCAACCTACGGGACATGGTCTTGCCCAAGTACACGCTGGTTGCGAAAGATACTCTCAACAGAGTGGTGGTGGAAGGAATCGTGATTAGTCCGATCTAACAATTCTATATTTGTTTCTATTAGGAGGTGTACTTGCCTATTTTTTCCTTCATATCATCCTATTTCTTAGGAATCAGTGACAGTGACAAAATGCATTGCCTTGTTATTCTGCTAGGGAGATCGACCATACACTACGAACCATACAGTTTCATCAAATATTGTGGGAGCATCTTCGGCCTAAATCCTAACACACTTGAGGCGGAAGTTATTACGGCTGCATCGAATGAACTTGAAACTTGCAACGAATGAACTTGAAAGGCTGGTGAAAAACATCCGCAGAAACGGAAAACAGCCATTACACCTCAAATACCCGATGGGCTGGGTGACGACGGGGATGCTTACGACTGTGCGATCAGAAAAGAGGTTGCGCTACCCCAATCTGGCGATGACGACTGCGTGGCTCCGAACAAACCTGGGACGAATTCACCTACGAGACATGGTCTTGCCCAAGAACACGAAGGTTGCGCGCGATACTCTTAACAGTGTCGAGGTTGATGGAGTCGAGCCTAATCCAATTTGAGGACTATTCTCTCATAGAAGTGTTCTTGATGATTTCGTTTTTGTCTTCTTGTTATTACTTTCTTTTAGGAATGAGTGACAATTACTAGTTTGATATCCTTGAGGCCTTGTGATTCCGGTGGGAAGATAACACCATACTGACGTAAAAATAAATAGTCATATGTACCGATAGAGGGGTAGGAGTTTGGGCGTATGGAATGAAAATCTTATTTTTTCGATCAATTTTAGAAGAAAATATGTATTGTTTCGCAAGATGATATATTTCGACATAGATTATTTATTTACACTTCTATTGAACAGTTGTTTTATAGACTAGGCTAAAGCATCGAAAATATGTCAAGGTAAACGAAAATAGTGTTCAGGATTTCAGGAAATATGTTTTGGAAATGTACACACAATTCTTGGAATTCAACCACATTTATGTGCACGAATGATAAGAATGTTTACAATTTAAACGTGTTTCTGATTGGTGAAAACAGGTGTTTATAGAAGTGTTCAATGGCCAAACATTGTTGAACGAGCACATGCGTATTGCACCATAGACATTCTATTTTGATAATCATTCTATGATTTCCGCAACTTTCCATGTCATTTCCTGCTCATGGGTATAGTATAATCATGATTTGTAGTATCATAACCTGTTTACCCAATAAAGTTATTGTCACTCTGGTATATGTATTTCGCCTCTTTTCTGTTATTTTGAATTCCTCCGAATACCTCGTGGGTGATCAGGATCCGGATCGTGAATGAGCACCAGCGATTACTCGACTTCTCTTTTCGACTATTGCTCAGATGATATCGAGGCAGGGGTTGTACAGTAATCCCAACCTGATCCCGGGACCGACCCATCTGACGGACGACCAGTGAACCCCAGGATCTAACCACTTCCTCAGATTCTGGAGCATCCTTTAATGTAGGTATTTCATATATTATATATATAGGCCTACCCGTATAACCTGTATTTATTATATTTATCATACCGTTCGACAACTCTTTCCGCGGCTACAATGACAACTATTACTATTGCATGCTGGGATGCGTTCTGTATCGTACAATCACCGTGGCACAAACTTACTTCAAACAGGGAAACGCATGAAAGTCGGGTTTGGACTGACATGATCGTTTCTCCCTAAAAATAATCATGAACATTATGGAATTGTCCTTCAAGTGGTCATTTCTGTTTGGTCTATCACAATCCGTACAGCCTGGAATGAGTGGCATAGAATATCAAGTGTTTATCTGAGATGTATACCGCTCTGATCCGAAATTATTACGGGTCATACTGGTATACACTCAATAATGGATATCATGTCTATATGCTATATTTTAAGGGACAGCTCAAGGTGTCAGAAACATTAATGCGTCGGAATGAAAAGTCCCTGTTCTTCGTGAATTCAGAATGATTTTGGAGATTGACAGCTCATAGTTAATTGTGCAGGACCTAATTTTTTTGCAATAGCTCTTAGAGGAATTTCCTTTCATACTGCATCAAATCATCACAGATCCCCAAGCATGCACACATGACCTCGCTATATCCTATAATAGTTGTTTTAAGCTCATGAATTGTCGTATGCGTCCCATTATCACAACGACTGCACCGGCACTGGTTATCTTACGGAAGATTATTCCGTTGAGATTATTTTCGTTTTTTCTAAGTTATCAAATAGCATCCCAAACTAGCACCTGTTTTTTAACTGGCGTCACGAGGCTGAATATCTCGGGGATATATCGCACAATATATTCTCGGCCACGTGAATCAATCAGCTTATAATGAAAACAAACAGGGCCCGAAAACGTCATCTTTATTAGACAATTCCCCTCAGAAACAGTTCCCACCGAAGTATATTGTTTCACTGAGGACACGTTCCTGCAAATATGCATGCTCTCTGGCACGTCCTCCAATGGACTTGGACCGAAGCAGCCTTCGACATTGTCCGCCCGCCGTCCAGTTGTAACTGTACATGTAGAGCTGGAGGGTTGTCCCTGAGTGGGAGGAGGGATGTCCGGTAACCTTCTTGTGCTGTGAATAATAGATTGATTATCGCCCTTCTCAATTTCTTGTCCACATTTGACACCATTTAACTTTCCAAACATCTGACAGGCGATATGGGGTGTCGTATTCCAGCGACTGCCAACTGCAGGCCTACATTGCAGCTGATGGTTTACGTTCGAATCCCCAGATACCAGATGAGAGTTCCACAGGGTTCTTTAACAGAACCGTTCAATTGAGATAACCATTCTGTCACTGCAGCGCATTTCATTTGTGCCATAGACAAACTCAACGATAACAAATAACAGAGCTTTGTAGGTAGCGTACCCTAAAATCGAGCTCATGAAATTCAAACTGCTATTACTTTGAACAAAATATCTGACAGACTTTCCCGTCATTGTTTCGTGATTGATTACCAACGTGAGTGAAAGTTTGACTGAGATGTAAATCTCTTTAGAGTACTAAACATGAGGTATTGATTGATTGATTTCATTCATTCATTCATTCATTCATTCATATTTCTGACCATGGTGACATGTTCTTCAACAATCTTCGTCAAAATAGATGGGACACCCCCGATCCCCCATTCAATGTTGGTGTTTGACAACGCGTTTGTTGGGCGCAACATTGAAGGGGTGTGGGGGTTTCAGTTCCGCGATTTTCACACTACGGTTGTGCCACGGGTCTGTCGTGTCCCATCATTTTTTGTCGAAAATTGTCGAAAGCCCGTACAAACCTATAGGAGCCCTATTGCTCGCACACGCTCTTTCGCGTTTTGATGTATGATTTCTGCCGAAAATGGCACATGGGCACAATGGTACACCATATCAGTGAAAACGACATATAGAATAACTGGCATCAATTAGGTGATTATTCAAATGGTAATTCAAATGGTCATTTCCGTGGCCCGGGCCAATTGTCAATTATATGACCTGGCTAATGAAAGTGCGTCCGACGAATTCGACGAATTGGATATGGGTGGCTAAGCGGGTACAATAGACCAACGGTATACCACTATAAATAACTGTTTTAATATGTCTTTATAGGGACTATTGAGCACTCTAAGTTTGTGGTAATGAGTGGTCTATATTGTCTCAAGTGTTAATATCGCATGACTGTCAAATGAAGACTTATATAACGTAGAATTCACACGGTCAACCATCATTAGATAGAAACAGATTTTGATATCTCAATTCTATATAGGCCTGCTAAGTAACGGTCGACCATAAACCCTATTGGATTAGTGTGTGAGGTCGATCGTCGACAGTGCCAGGTCAAGTGTGTATCGTGGCAGCATGGCACTTGCTGATATTTTTCCAGTCAAGCTTACGTTTATGTCACGCCTACAAATGTAGAAAATTCTAATTACTGAGAGTGCCGTATATATATCGCACTGAGTTTTCTCGCGTGACCTAGGAACTCCAAAAATACATTATTCCACATTTGGTGAGCATATGATCAGTTCCTAGGCGTGACAAAGAAATACATTTCGTTGTGGTATCAGACAATACTAATCCAGGACGTAATTAGAAATAATATGAATAATGTTACGTAATGGATACCTGCATTCTTCTTCCTATTTATGCCTCTCTCTAGTTAACTTAAACAGCGCCACTCGGAACAGCTGCATTAACTTAACAATCTTTGAAACTCATGCTAACAGTTGCAAGGGGCAACATATACTATACTGAGAGTAGAGTAATTGAAGGTTTGTATGTTTTACCGAATAACTACATCAACCTTCCTCTGGAAATATGACTTTCTGTCATACCAAAATTTGGCAGCTGATCATAGCTCCCATATGTTTTGTACAGGGCTCGGACAATCTTCGTCAAAAATGGATGGGACACCCCCGCTCCCCCATTCTATGTTGGTGTTTGACAACGCGTTTGTGGGGCGCAACATTGAAGAGGGATGTGAAGATTTCCGTTCCACGATTTTCGCACTACAGTTGTGCCACGGGTCTGTCGTGTCCCATCATTTTTGCCGAAGATTGTAGATAATCCGGGCCACATCAGAAATGAAGTTATACAGGGCAAGATGAACATAACACCGTAAACACGGAGGAAGCAAAGGGCATTTCATTGGATCCTGTTGGGCAATGTAGGTGTAAAACACTTCTGAACAATATAGTCGCTATTTCCCTCGTAATTCAATATTTGACACGTCAAGCTAATATTCCACCCCAACCACAATATCTCTATTCAAGCGAAACGGATTGAGTAATAGTCAAGAAACCTAGTCACGCTGATTACACAACTGGCAGGTAGGAATAACGTGGCATTTCTCGTTGTAGAACCTTGAAATTTCTCGAAAATGCGAAGAAAGAAAACACCGTGAATGTTAATAATCATAACATTGCGAAGCCATTTGCATAACGACGCCGCTAATCAACAACTTCCCCTATTTGGGAAACGACTATTCAGGCATCCAACGGCACATCAAATACACCGTATTTTATGCACGGACAAGCATAGTCATCGTTATACAATATCAGCATATTCAGTCACTTCAGTCACCGTGTTATACCATGCGAATGAAACACTACACTGTATAGATAGGAAACTAGTGCTGACACGACAGGATACCTATAGCTGTTTAGGCTTTGATTGGATTGATTGAATGAGTGTATTTTTTTTACAGGAAGTTTTCGATCTATCACAACCTATAATCACTGGCCGTGTATATGCATACTGATACAGGTGTGTAACCGTATATTGTATTCAGTGACTCCTCTACAAGAGGTTTTCCACCCCCAACATGTCACGGTGGCTCCTTCGGAAGAAGAAGGGCGACTACAAACTTGGCCAACCAGAAGAGAGTGACGCGAACAGTGGGCAAGATGGACAGAGCACGGAGGAAACAGAGGAAATTGCGTTGGACCCTGTTGGACAATGTAGGGGTAAGACACTTCTGAACAAAGACATCGAATTGGTAAGTGTTCTTCATTCTCGAGATTTTTTTTTTAATCGCCTGCCGAGATTACAACATGCATATCGCCCTTGTGGAATGTGTGGGACTGTAGCAGTTGTCCAGGCTACACTCTATAGACACAGACTAATCTCTGTCAGACAGTGTTGTGCATGCCGACACCGGTGTCGGTCTTGGTGTTGGTGTCGAAGCACTGCGGTGTCGGTGTTTGTCATGGTGTCGGAACTTTGTGGTGTCGATAATTTACCTGATGTCGGGCTATATGATTATGAGAGCCGGATATTATTATTATTATTATTATATATAGTCGAGTCTGCTGGTTATTAGCGATTGAACAACACAGATTGGCTGAGTCCATCGATAGGAAGTGTTTCCAATTCACAGCCCCTCGGATCTAGAAATCGGTACCCAGCAAAACCAAATAATGTAGGCCTAACACGTACAACTCTTTGCAGAAGCGCTATATAAATACCAATGTGTACGTATGTATGTATGACTAGCTCGGAATATTTTCAGAACCAAAAACCCTCGTTTGTTCCCATCAATATCCGAGTTATTTCCGTGTTGTTCTAAATATAGGTCAACATTGTTTCCAAACAAAACGTGGGGCCCAATCAAAATAAGTTATACGACCTTTCGTGGCAGCATAAAATTCAACAACGTTTATGTGTTTAACGGCCCTACAGATCTGTAGAGAATATATTCGTATTCCTGTTCCAATTATGTCAGTATAGAATTGGCTATGCCTGTAAATAAATGACCTCAGCGTAGTTGATATAGGTTAGGCCATATAGGCCTACTTCCTTTTCCTTCCCCTCGCAGTCGTGGCATAACAGCGTACCCCACTCATTACAATATATTGGTTGAACTGTTTCGAATTCAATACATATCCACATATCCACACATATCGCCCATGGCTACCCTCACTGACCTCACACGACTGTGTATTGAGTTGACCGTTCCCATATACAAGGTATCTGTAACCTTGGCATACTAGCATGGCAGACTCGGGTTCCATTGTGTTTATAGACGACGGTTACCCGGTCCAATGAGTTCAACTGGTGGGTGATTGAGATCGTGTGTGATCAGTTTCCTGAATTGCTACATATCACAGTAGAGTGGGTATACGACTATACGGCGTATACCGCAGCAACACCAAAGGTTCAACCCCGTTCAAAAGTGCACACCGTAGTTGGAGTCATAATTGTGTAGACTCTTCCACACAAAGCGCCACCACTTGTCCTGTTGTAGGGTGAACGGATAACCGCTATCAGATTCGAATTGACAGTTACGAAGGCGGAAGAATGGCCAGGTTAACAGTATCGGAGTTGATTGGCATGCAACAATTCTGGGTT
>JAUOBX010222089.1:0-36550 GCA_032360705.1 Eupentacta quinquesemita
GGGAAAGTGGCACGACGGAAGCAGTGGAAGGAAAAACATCAAAATTATTGAACGTTGCCTAAACGTAGTAAATTACTCCGAACAGTTCCGCTATGAGTTGGTTAACGGGGTTTTGTGGTGAGAGTGGCTAGCCATTTAGGAGTCATCCTCATAATGTACAATGAAGAGCAAACTGTGGCTTTCGCGGATAACAATTTTCGATATTTATCTCGTTTATCTGTATAAATGCGTTCACGAGTAATGAGTTATTAGTTTAAGTTTGGTGAATAACATTATTTTGTATCTTATTTTATCATGATAATTGGTCAGTCCGTTTGTCAGCCTCTATGATCAGGGGTCATATTTGTGGAGCGCTTTGAGCATGTCATCGACGTAAAAATGCGCTATATAAGGACGAAATATTATTATTTTCATTACCAAGCGGTAAGAAAATAACAGATACGATATTTTACAATATCTTGTTTATTGCGCACAGTAAATCACGCAAGTATCTCATATTATTATATAATCTAAATTACACATATAACTATCGTATGTTTGTGTGCCTGAAGAACAATAATGTTCCAAGTGATCCCCATATGATATTCTGCATCGTTCAACTTAGATATACTTAGAGATATCGAAATACGGCAGTTTGTCTCACTAATATCTCACCACTGACCCTGAAGTATAGGACCATGATCATATTATTAATTTATTCTCCACGGACAATGTATTTGTTAAATAATGTCATACTACCTTATACAAAGTATCATCAACTTACTTGATGATGTATAAAATAATGACAATGATCATCTTTTATGATAACATATATGTATACCGCCACTATACGAGTTATTTTGTTCCTTGTTTGTTCCTGTTAGTAGGAAGTGGCTGGTGACATCTGGTGGACGTGTATGGCCGGGACATGTATCTCATGACGTAAAATATGTATAATCATTGATTATTTAAAATTATCCATAGTTCCGATGAAATTATAAGGTTTTGATAGTGTTAATAACGATCTGTCGCCCACAGCCAGTCTCTAATTCCGAAATGATCAAATGACTGAAGGGCAGAGTCCCGCTCTCAGGTAAATCCTATTTACCGAATGGAAATGATAAATATTTAACATCCTTCAGGAGGGATTTTGCTGAGCGTTAAACAGCTTGGAAGCAACATTGAAAGGCGTTCAGTGGTGGTGGGATTTTCAGCGATTTGTCGCACTACGGTTGTGATGCGGTGCGGTATAGTGTCCCAGGTTCTCTGTCGAAGATTGTAGCTGTCTATTCACAGTCGGCCATCAGTTTTTCACGAATGGTTGCAGGAAACCGTCAAGATAACATTGCCGTCATTATAGAGCCTGAATGCTCTAAGTGTTTCTTTGGTTTCAGGGTTGTTCATGACTCCCTCTCACGAGCTGAACACATTGTGCATGAACTGGAGTTGTTAGTGACGAATGTCCGAATATTTATATTGCTTCATACATATTATCGATGTCATTTGCACCATTCCCATTGCGCATTTATCAGAAGTTGTGCCACACACGATATCTATTAGCACCTGGGAGATCACAATGTTCTCTGATACTTTACAGATTAGTTACACAAATACCTTAAAGATCTAAAAAAGTGCCATCCCCATCAAGCACATGTCTATACTATATCCTGACCACCTACAGACATGAACAGCCATTTGTGGTGTTTTGTCTCCAAATTTGTCAGAAAATCAACATTTACAAACCAACAAATGAACAGTACATGGCATATGTAAAACCATAACTACCATTAGGTTATGGATCCCAACTCCTTGCCCTACCGCAACTTGACAGTAATGGCAGGAAAACCTACCCGCATAGAAGATAACAAATTAATATAGGTTAGGAGGCTGCAACGATCAGCCCATGCTGATTGACGAATGCCTCTATAATCGCAATAGTTTATGTGTCTCGACTACGACCTCTGTGAACAGCTTAGTTGAGACGACGCTGCCGTGAACGTTAGGCTGAAGAGTATTTGCTCAGTTTTCATTAACTGTTGTTTGGCCACTCGCGATATTGGCGCTGACGTTTACACTGAGGTAATAAAGCCCTCTTGTGGCCACTCAGAGATGCAATAAAACAGGTTATAAGAATATGTACACAGGTGTAGATGCCACCACACAATGAAGTACTTTAATTTTCTATTGGGCGCCCACTGAAGCGATCGTAAAGTAATTCCGCTGATTTGTCGATGTCAAATGAGGACTCATCCCGGAGAGACAATTATTATTGACTTTGATAGTGCTGCAAAGTTACTCGGTTTGTCTCGTTGTAAAGTTCGTCGTTTGAAGGCCAATTGTTATCGGTCGATCTAATATTGAGGAAATTACGGAGGGATTTTCTTTGAAAAGTGTCAATTTTGCGATGCAGGTTTTTCGCTGTGCCACACTTCTCGCCTAAGCGTGAATCTACAGAAAGAGACGCGCCGGTGTGCGTTATTCGTGGAACTGATTCTCCTCTATAACAATATATAAACGCGTGCTCTCGTCGCGTCAGTAAATCATATTTGCGCGTGGCAAGTGGTCTGTCCGCAGTACAATCCTGCAAAAACATATCTCTTCATAACAATCATAACGGATTCTCGTGACTATCGACCTTGATCGCTCCTACATCTAACTCTTTACGGAGTTGAACAGAGGAATATCTTGCCAGTACATAACCGGAAGAGTGAGACAGTGTGCCCTATACACATTACCTGCTTATGTGCTATGCGAGGTTATTCAAGATTTATTATATTAACGCGGCTTTATAGTTGGGTTGTTACAGTACCTCTCTGTGTTATATCTATATGCCGATACTTCAATTTCCAAATGATCACCATCCTGTCATCTTCCATTCTACTGTTGAGACGTAATGCACAAAGTAATGAATCTCCATATTACCCAAACGACCCCCAAAGCAGGTCGGAAATATGATATTGTGCTGTATGTCTGCGAGACTTTCTGCTGAATGAATTATCGCAACAAGTGCAACAAGTGCAACCAATGACTAATACATTAGGTAAATAAGGTATATTGTTGAGTGTGGGTCCTGAAAATGTTACCTAAACCGAAATTGGACGAGTGGATCCGTGGTCACTTCCGCCCTGCTTTCCTCACTGTGTGAAGGGCGGCAGTACTGAGACGTTCCTATCCAGGCAACCACTTCAACGAGGAAGAAGTGACAAGATAAGATGAGTAGGGAAAGTAACTTCATGCACTAGAGGAACATAACCAGAGAGAGAAACATAATTTGAAAGGATCACTGGATATGGAGGACAGATGTAAACAAGACATAAGATACCAATACCAAATGGAGCGGAGCCTAACTGAGTCACAGTAAGATTAATCTTTGATGAGAGGTATGAGAAGAAACTTTTCACCGGATACGGTCAAGGACACTGAGAGTTCGGAGAGACCTCATCCAACAGATTCCATCGGAGAGCGAATTCAGACTTTGTGGAGCGAAGGTAGCCGAGGTAATAATTTTCTAGCACGAAATGAAATACCCCACATCTTCCGTCCTCTTCAGTTAGTGACGATAAACTTGCTATGAGCACTCCAGGATAAACTGTTTCCGTACCAGCATTGCGCTGATGTACACCGCTTCAATGCTATTCATAATTATATCATCACATAATATTTACACTAACATGTTATTCCATGACAGTGCGATGCTCTGCATACATTGATACTAACTGAACATGTCGCTATCAGCACCGCTGACACAGTAGCGGCAGTAGTACATGGTATAATTCATATTAAATTATTGGCCATGTTAGATGGATATCGAGCGTTTCGCTTTTTCCTCAGGACGATAGCGAAAAACGTTCACGTTAATTTAATAAACTGAGCCAGAGAGCGTTCGATCGTGTTATGGAAGAATCGATCAAATTTATTGAGAGGTAGGGAGTTTACAAACTAAGAAGGTTTTTCTTTGAAGAAGTCTGCTTGCCTCGTCTAGAGTAATTGGCCTTGGTCAATTCGTCAGGTATCAACTCTACTACATCATGGGCCATATTACCTAGCCTAATAGGAATGACAGTAGGCACGGACATGTCGTAATTAGGTTTCGAAACACAAACTTATGTGTTATGAAGGTTATTGGCTACTAACTGGTGAAATTGAGCTGTGTATACATCGCTACTATGTACCTTATTATGATGATTGGCAGTTCTTTAAAGATGTATTCATATAACAATCGTGTTTACATTTGTGATATACGAAACTCTCTCTAAGCAATCATACATGTATGTTGATATCTTATTTATTTATCTATTCATTCATATCCACAGAGTATTTGTAACGAACTTCATAATAATATATGGTGAAAGTGAACGAGTACACATCGGGTTTAATGGACTTTATCGCGTCTTTTTCGTATTAGGAACGTATTTTGAAAACAATTTTGTTCTCAATCGCTATTTCGATTGGATTCATAATATGTAAACACTTGACTGAAGCGTTTGTTCGTTTCAACATTGGATTCAACATCAGTGTATCACTTAGATATTGAAGAATAGTGTGACACTTCAGGTACCCCACAGCTTACCGTCAGGACCATGGGACCCCACACATCGCATGACGGGTACATGGCGACAAAAATACAGCTGGAAACGAAAACAAGGAAAGTATCCCAATACAGGGGGAAATCTAGCGTAGTGTCACATTATTATCACTGTGATACTAATTCATATTCCATTCACCTTCGAAACATTATTAAACGTTATTATCTAGATGTTGCAAACCCGTTATCACTGTTCGAACGTGACAAAATATATTCTGAGCGCATTGTTACATGCTGAAGTGGGAGAGAATATCCAGAAAAATATCGCGCTCATAATCCTCAGCCGTTATGAGCAACAGATACTCAAGGGTCCTTCAGGTCACACGACAAGGCTGTTCCAATTACTTGATAAGTTGATTAACCCAAATCGGAGCAGCGTCTCGCTCGCTTCGGTCACTCTAGGAGCACGAGGCTCGTTGATACGCTGTGCCGTTTCAATTCGTTATTTGAAGTGTAGGGCAGGATTTCTGCGAGTCTCACGGTTTAATTAGAAATGAGCCATTCCGATGTGCCTTCTGGTATAGTTTTGGAATATTAGGATATTGCACCTCGTTGCTCTAAATACCTGGCGTGTCAGTCTGTATTAAACTTAAACCGGAAAGATCATGAATGACGTGAGGTGAGTAAAATGTTTTTTCTTTCCGCTTAACATCACCACGTCACAAGAGGGAAGTCTGTTGTATTCCCCACTGAGTAATCGCGCTGTCCGAGAAGGAATGGAATATAATTGGAAGATACATCCATCATTTAGTCATTTTTCACCCCCACAAAAGCCAAGACGGACGCAACGATTATAAAGTCACTCTTCCCTGTACAATGGAGTTTAAAGGTACTCTGCAGGCTCATTTTGTAGCTTAGACACAAATGAATACATCAGTCCAAACCAGACGTTCATACGCTGTTCCATTACAGAGTTAGAGGACTCCCAAGTTTAGTCCATGTACATTACACAAGATGTACGCTATCCCATCATACATTGCTTTACCTGTACTACCCCGCGAATTGCCTTTGTTTTTCTTTGAAATGTAAACATTATTTTTTCTACGATGGAACATTTATTATCTTCTCCAAAACTTGCTGTGGTGAGTTAATATGTTACACAGTTTAATTCAACAACAAAAAACACAGCAAGAAAACCAGGAATGTTGAGTTCTCAAGCACAACGAAAACAAAAAAATACATAAGGAATCCTAATTGTTGTTCAGGTGTGACGTCACAAATTATTGCGCAATCAGGCTTTCCGTCAATTCTCTGGTGAAAGTGGTGTAACTTCAAATGTCAATAACTCGGGATAGGAATATCGGATTGAGACGGGGTTTGGACCAATATATGAAGTTTTCTATTATCTACGAGGTCACTCATGATGTACTGGACCTTGCGGAATACCTTCGAACATATTTATGTAAATCTATTGTAGAGTTCGGAATGGCTCAGTCGGTAGAGCTCAGGAATGGTAACCAGAGGGCTGCGAGTAGCGAATCACGGGTGGCAGTCTTCCACGGAGCCTCGTCCCATCCAGGCTTCATCGAGGCCCCAGGAAGGTGCGTGTGCTCTACGTAGAAGCCCTAAAGAGATGCCCCTCTCTCGAGAAGCACGATTACGTGATATTCAGTGTCTGTGCGTCTGGAAAGAACAGTGAGAACTGCGCACTATAAAGTGCAGGATTGACAAGTTGAATATATGAGTATTTCGGGACCGCAGTAAAGATGTGATTAAACGCTATATAAGAACTATATAACATTTGTATCATTATAATGTTCTGTATTGTGTTGATCTTGCATGAACCTCCTTTTGATGGTCCGTAGTTCAAACCTATGTATCAACGTCTGTTACCTCGCATGCCGTGTTCTTCGTGTATGACAACCACTGCACGAGGGATCTAGACTCACATCTGACATATGAGGATGATGTCAGAATTATTCCGAACACTTTCCAGATAGAGAAGCTCAGGATTGTTTTCACCAAACTCTTCCCAATTTCCAGTATCCGATGACTAATAGTGCTCAGTGGCGTCGCTCGTTTTTTCTTAAGTGGGGGCGACGGGGCCGGATCCTTTTCTGGGTGCACAACTTGTTACTATCTAAGCAGAGCGCCACCGGGGGTTGGCGCGGAGCGTACAATAATATTTTGACTAAGCAGGAAATGGCATTTGCTGGCCTCAAAGCTGGTTTCAAAGTTGTTTGATAATTCATCAGGGCTAAAATATTCTATCTGTCAGTAGACCGACTCGCAAGTGATTTCAGGAGTAATCAGTGGGTCAAACCAAATGTGTGAGCTAGTCAAATAATACAACCACATTATAGTCAAGTAACCAACCTACCGTTGCGCGAGGAGCGCGCAGCGTGCAAAATATTCCTTTTCCCTAGCTGAGGCACATAAATTGTGGGCAAGTTTTCCCATCTCTCCTCCTCAAAAAGTCAAATTTACCGCATTCATTGTACAAGTTCCAGCGTTACAGGGGCTATATTTCTGCTATTGTATTTAGGCGGGGGATATTCAAAAAGCTGTGAATGGCTATTTCAGGTGGAACATTATATCTACCATGAAATACGGTGAATGAAACACCAACATTGTGGCTTCTGAATCACGCTAACTCACTACCATTTCTTGTGCGGATCATTGAGGAATGTACATATTTTATATTATCTCCCTTCGCTGAGTGTATTTTGTATGCGTGTTTTGATGTTTTTTAGTGAGTAGTGATAAACGAACTCTAATCCTACCACATCTTAATACAAAGTGTATCAACTCTTAACAATCTCCGTGTACATTAGACTACATCTCCTCTACCTGAAAATTGAAAGACTGATAATTTTCACCACTGTCCACAACTGACAACGTAGGCAAAGAAATCCCGTATCATCAGCTTAGTGACGTTGTTCCTCACGTTCCTGGAAGTTCTTAGCCTTCAATTGCTCCTAAAATAATACGGAGGTCCCGAGAGGGCATCTGTAATCGTGCTATGGGCAGACGATATTTCCTCATATCCTACGTTAGACGCCAAATTTGCTCCAGGTCGTGTCTCTCAGGTTTATGTTTATTCACTAATACCCTTTGCTCCCTGTTGCCAAACCATTTTGGTAATGCTGGCCTCAGTGGTAAATACCCACCTCGGAGGCCCCTGATGAAACGGTCGCTCACTTCATTATATCTGTGGAATTTTATGAAATCATGTTGGCACGGTTTTTGTGCTCAGCTTTCTTCCGTAGAAGTAGTACTATATATTACAAATGTATACATTATATGTGTTGAATATATTTTGATCGAGGAGTTAGGGCCAATGAAACGAATGTCAAATATGTTGAACTTTAGGGGGTTTAGCAGTTTGTATGTGTTTGCACTACAAAATGTAACACACATACCACACATACCAAATGTATTACACCGGTTGACGTACTGGTTTTAGAGTGCCTCGACTGAAAACAACTCGGCACTTGGGAAATTGAGTTGTACGAAACCACCTTCATTATTTGGAAACAAGGTTAGTAGCTATTTGGTAAACGGGCTGAGACACATACTGCTAGTTCACGACAGGCTAACAGCTGGTATCAACTGAAATGTGAACACTAGTAGAAGTGGAAGTGGGAAGATATGTCGCGAGATATCAACTTGACCTTAATTCAAATAAAATCAGTAATGTTTTTGGGAAATTGGTGTGCTATACGGGGTCTGAAGCTCAATACCAGGTAAGTGGAGTAGGAACTGTTTTACTTGTTCATGTGTTTCGATGCATTGAAGCAGTGTGGGAGCACATGCATATGTTGTAGTATATTCTCTCATAGGTTTATTTGACGTCATTTCAATATGTAATTACTCCTGACTTGAGATGCAAGCCACTCGAAACACCGTCTGTTAGAATACATTTACGTCACCCCATATTACACGGCTCTGCAATCGGTTGCTGCCATTATGACAGGCGTCAAAAGTAGACCGTATACAATTGGAGAGTATACTATTTCGCTAACATCTTAGTCGGCGAATGATACTGCGGTGGTTAGATATTCATGCGCACCAAAAAGACAAATTTACGCGCTCATAGAAGCCTGAAATGTGTTCACGGGTGCTTGAAATTGTGTTCAAGTGAGGATGAAATCTCTACGGAGGACACGCTTTCGGGGGAGCAGAAGAGGCAAGATTTCGATTAGAGTGATTCGAAAGAACTTAATACAAAGGACTTCAAACGGAGTTTCGAGAGTCATCCAGAAATTAAATTTGTTTGAGACCATTCAGTCAGGCAATAGTATAGACCTATATATTTATCCCAATATACGGTACTATGAGCATTATGTCCGAATTGAAGCTGAACGCACCCATTAGCAAATGTTCGACGCAGAAACAGTTCACCTATTCCACATTGAATGTATCGAAGATATATCAATCATCGAGGATTCTTTGGTACGAAGTACATAATGCTCTTATTTTTCCATTTTCCATTGTTTATTTCGTTGCACAGAAGATCATGGTTTCGACTATTGTGTTTGCAGAATATGTGAATCGAGAACTCCCGAAATCATTCTGAGTCGAACAAGGTAAGTCACTTAGGCAACCCGATCAGTACTTCTAGCAAAGGTGTGTCGTTCTCGTGACTTTCAAGTGTTTCCGCAGGCCTATGCGACATGTGTAAGGCGATACGTTCTTATCAGCGTTCAACGTCCATTCGTCACCAGAGGAGAGAGCCGAACTCCATTTCCACACCTGCTATAGCACTCATGGCAATTAGGGCGACACCTACCATCTGACAATGTGCCATAACAGACGTGATAGAAACGTGACTCGACAGAAGTACAAACGTAATGACATCCTTCACGGCTAGTTGGGTCAATGTCACTGTATATTTTCTAGATCCAGCGACGTTTCTGAGATATCGATGGGTTAGCTTCAGTCAACGACTGTTGGTTTTCTAACACAATGTCAGTTTCCACTTTCCGGTAATCAGAGACTCATTCACTACATTTGCACTTGGGCAAAATATATTCTACTAAAGTAAAGTTGCAATTCGATTAGCTTCAATCAACTTTTGCATCCAAAAAGTTGTCGGAGAGAGGGCACCTGTTGGGTTGTATATTTATACCACGCATTCTTTATTTTATGAAGCATTGTATATTTATATAAGTCAGTCAATAGATTTGATATAACTCTGGAAAGAAATGTTAGAAGTATGAGAGAGGAATGCAGAGAAAGAAAGGCTTTATCACATGCGGATACACTAAATAATCGAACATGCTTGTAACATGTGTCAGAGAACATCAGAAAAAGACGAGCCCGCTCATAATTGACCGTACACAACGAACATAATGAACACTGAACCGTAGACAGTATCAACTACACTGTCCCTATAATGAAGCAAATTCGAACCTAAAATTAACCCACGGCCACATTATAAACAGATCGTGTTCTGTTTGTTACGAATAGGTAGATCGTGGGGGGAACAGTTACACAAATGCATGTTCCCACATCGAAAACATATCCACAGTAGCCAAACCACGATATAAATAAATTGTATTCACTCGAAAGCTCTGATGATTTAGTGTAGATAGATCATCGACACTCTTATATATGAGGAATACCAAGGTGCAAGCGAAAGAACTATATTAGTATCAGGTGTATGATGAGATCTCGGACACCCTTATATATGAGGATTACCACGGTGCAAGGGAAGGAACTATATTAGTATCAGGTGTATAATGAGATCTCAGTCACTCTTGTATATGAGGATTACCACTGTGACGGTGCAAGGGAAAGAACTGTGTTGGTTTCAGGTGGATACTGACCTAATGTATGTAGAACCCAAACATCCTTATATATGAGGATTACCACGGTGCTAGGGAAGGAACTGTATTAGTATCAGGTGTATAATGCGGTGTAAGTAGGGTGTGGGCTGCTGTTGTATCTGAAGTGATGGCAGTGGAAGCCAATTAGATTGGCAACAGTTACCTAGTGTACGAAATGCATATGTTTAACCTCATTCATTCTGAATATGATATATCCCAGATGGATGAATACTTCCATCTAAGTATGAGCCAACCCCGTACCTCAACAAGAAACCAAATATTATTAATAGATCACGTTTTCTTAATACAGATATTTGCAGGATCACTGTCTTCTCTGAACAATATAATTCAGACAACATACAAGAGGTCCCAAGAGACAACCATACTAGAGCTCGCAGACGATGTTTCTTGACACCCCACTTTTGGCGCCAAACAAGCTTGGGGTCGTGTCGCCAAATGTTATGTTTACTCACTACTACCTCGCTTCCCGTTGCCAACGTTACCATCCTTGCATTATTATAATCATCTGTGAACACCCACCCAAATCAGTTAAATGGAAATATTCGTTCACCCTATCATTTATGGGGGGTTTCTATAGACTCATGCATGAAATTCCGTACACGGCCTCAGTAAATATTGACGATTGGTAACTGAAATACGTTTATTATTGGCTAGTCACATAGCATAGATCACAATTTCTGAAAAATATAGTTCGTACTGGTAAACTATTTGATATTACCCAATACTTCATACAAAGTAATATGAAAGATATTCGAATGCACCGACGCATCCAACAGAGATAGTTCCCGTGAATGTTCGATTTCAATAGTATTCGAAAACTTACCAATCGTTCAAGGTGGCTTAACATGCCAGTTTTGATTCCGTTACTGTAATATGCGACACTGCATTCACATGCATTCATTTTGTACTTTCAGGGAACCCCAATTACTGCCACCCTGCCCACCCAACGATAAATGCCTCAGGATACTGAATTGAATTATTGAGTAACATATATCATCAAAAATATCGGGCAGTTCACTCAGTATACCTTTGTGGCTTCTTGCGTGGCTCACTAAATGTCATACTCCTCCAAGGTTTTGAATGTGTTGAATGTTTCAAATTGAAGGTGTGAAGCTCACAGCGAGCATAGCAACTGTTAATGAGCGGTATTATATGTTTCGGTTCATAAAATGCAGGAACAAGCTGCATGTATTGGTCAATGACGGGTAATCATGAAGAAATATAAAAATAAAATCGGAAATAATAAACACGACACGTTAGTGATCGTAACCGCAATACATGTAGCTATGATAACCCGTACAATGTTCCTATAGTCATAGTACTTGCCATTGCGTTACATACTTTGCCTATTTCTTCTATGCCGTTATCCATTGTTACCTCAATACATGTAGCTATGTTAACCCGTACTGTGTTCCCACAATGACAGTACCTGTTGTTGTGTTACATAGCTTCGTCTATAGCTTCTATACCGTTGGTTATTGTAACATCAATACACGTAGCTATGTTAATACGTACAGTGTTTCTACAACAACAGTGTGACATAGCTTTGCCTATAGCTTCTATACCGTTGGTTATTGCAACCTCAATGCACGTAGCTATGTTAATACGTACAGTGTTCCTACAGTGAAAGTGCCTGTTGTTGTGTTACATAGCCTAGCATATACTTTCTATACCGTTGGCTATTGTAACCTCAATACATGTGGCCATGTTAATACGTACATTGTTCCTACAATAACAGTACCTGTTGTTGTGTTACATAGTTTGGCATATAGCTTCTATACCGTTGGTTATTGAAACCTCAATTCATGTGGCTATGTTAATACGTACAGTGTTCCAACTATAACAGTACCTGTTGTTGTGTTACATAGTTTTGCATATAGTTTGTATATACCGTTGGTGATTGAAACTCCAATACACGTAGCTATGTTAATACGTATAGTGTTCCTACAATAACAGTACCTGTTGTTGTGCTACAATAGGTTTGCTAATGGATGTAAGCCTTCTATGGTGATTATTTTTATGAGATGTTGTTCGTCCTGTTCTGTTAGTTGGTGCATCAGTTCCAATTATATTCCAACTAGTACTGGGTATCCATCAACGCATGACTATATTTTATACCGAAGGAATCGAATCAAATTCTTGATATTCAAATATTGACATGATAAACTCGGTGTTTTGTCAGTGACTATGTTCTCCACAAGGTGTTGAACGTCATATAGCAAGTTCCGCTCGCCTCTTCTCACGAGCACAACATGCATTTCTGGATTTGTTCACTAGTTTCGACGTACCGACATCGTATTCATGGCAACTCACTGAATTGAATTCAATTCCTGTTCATAATAGCACTTGACATCGTACTTGACGGTCGACTTATATGTATATATTGTAATGGAAATCTACAATATGCACCCACGTTAATTTGCTTCAATTTAAGTGCGAAACTCACCCACCACAAAGTATTACAAGGGAAACTCGAACAGCCTCGCGGTTACTTATCAAATTTGTTCTCGTTCAGTCGCCAGTAGAGAAACGTCCAATTGAATTTCAGCCATCTCAGAACTAGGGCAGAATAAATGCGAGTATATCTTAATGCAAGGCTGTCATTTAGAGAACGTCTCGCAAGGAATCCTCTAAACGGAAGTGGCTAACACATATATTTCTATGTAGCGATTTACACTCTCCCGACGTTCAACTGACAGCCTTGTCCTGACTAATTAAATCTCGCCAGAGAAAACTCATTTAAAAGACCAATTCTGCATTAAAGCTGATACTCAGAGCACGACGGAGGAAGTGACTGTTTCTGCTTCGTACGAATTTGTAACTGGTTATGAAGCAAGGTGTTCGATAGAACAAGCAGTAACGCGAGAGATATCTTAACTGATATTTAAGTAAAAGGTACATTATCCCTGAACGAATTGTAAGCAGATGACAGCATATGACTGCTCGTATATGATAGCCTGCTAATTAAAAACGTTACTATACGTTACTACTATCATGCTACGGCAATGTTAATGAATTACCAATCAGAGTTAGCATATAACCTATCCTCACTGATCGTGCCATATATGGAACGTGTTGTAAGTCTACTTGTTATAATATTAATATTCATTCAAAAATTCGAAAGGCATTTATATAGCACTATATATGACAATATGAAATTCTAAAGTGCATCATATATTTGTCTTCAATTTACTACAATTGGGGAAGTAATCACTTATTGTCGAATATGTCTATGTTGAATAGGCTGTACATGTTTGAAGTAGGATCAGTGTTGGGCATTTCAATTAAACAACTGAACAACTTGAAACCATCCACACGAGATGCCCGCAAATTAGCCAACTTGTTCGCTCACGCCACATCCACCCCCGCCCCACCTAGAAAAAGTGCAGAATGATTGAGAATGATTCACCGGCTAGAACAACGCATGTTGCAATGCAGGTGAGGAACTGCAGACCTATTTTAGATAGTAACAATGCTGTCGTTGCCTTATTAGAGATAGTACAACCTACCTCGTAATCTACAGTTATACCACAGTTTGCCTTTGAACCTTTTATTAGCAAACTCACCTGGCATGCAAATGCAAAAAGTGGGAGATGGACGGATATGCTAATCACACAAATTGGTGGTACATGAGACAATTACACAATACTGAATGGAAGTATCGACATAAGACAGAACCCTCTAAATTACAACGGTTACATCCAGAATCCGCCATCACCTCTCGCTCTGAAGAGGCGAACAAGAGGACGATCTAGAATACAATACCACATAGTACATGAAAATCATCTGAGACAGAGGCTGGTAATTCATATTTCCGTGTTTTGGGCTGGTTTCATTACGCCCATTCGGCTTGAGACATGCCGTCTATATACTCCATTAATTAAATGCAGCCTCCGACACTAGAGAACAATCAATTTACAAATGAGACAATTAACTACATACGCCATCTGTAGAAAAGAGGCAGCGAGTGTCAAATGGTCGCTCCGTGGTGTATATCGTTTGACGAAGGAGTAGCCCCAGAACAGGGAATGTATTTGGGATAGTCTTTCGGCATCTGTCACCCATTGGCGTTAGAAGAAGCTTCGGTATTCCCCAAGGTGAAACATAGCAGACGCTGCTCATGTTGGATATGACCAACGATAGAAGAAACGCATTTAAATGAGTTTCCTCTGACATGGCAATATCGATGATAGACTACGATATCAAAGTACATCAATAGATCATTTATGACAATGATATTTATTAAGTATAAGGGAATCACAACATACCTAATGTAAGGTTGCCTGTGGAAAAACCTGAATATATGACCTTGCTGCAATCAATATTAGGGTCAACATTGAATCAAGGCACACCATAATACAAATTCAATGGAAACCCAATAATGATTTCTCTCATACTTACAAGATGCACGGTCGCTTATGAGATACCTAATCCTCTCCCCCTCTCTGAGGCACGTTACGCGGCAGTGGTTCGCTCTGCTGTATTATAACCTACACTCTAACGATGTGTTCAAACACTTATACTCTTGGCAACCACTTTGGAAACATGTTCAAATTCTTGATTGACAGACATATATTCGTTTGAACGTGCTTTCAAAATGGCGTCATTTATATATTTTCCAATTGCTGAACACTTTTTTGACTCTAGGTCACAACATTTGCGAAAAACCAGCCCTGCAATGAAACATCCACTGTTGACTTGGCCCAGACTCGTATTCGTTTGCTAATTGTTCTGGATGAGATCAGGCACAGGCAGATTTCTTGCCTTTGTTCGGTAGACAACGTCACCTAGCCAGGTGATTATTGAGGCTTACGGGTGATCAGTAACCATCCAAACCTATGCAATATACGTCAGTTGTAGCCATACCCAGTACTCTTCGCTATGTACGCATTATCGGGCCACCGACGGCTTCCTCGGTTATGCCTTCGACAGGCAGGACAGCGATTAGCTTGAACAAATTTCAGGATTGTGAAAATCATACATTAACAAAAACAGCCACAATCAGGAGATAATCTGAGGTGACATTTGGCTGCAGCTTCCCAAAACTTATATACCCCATAAATAAATACCCACTCTGATAGACGATCACTCGAACGCGCGGGTCTTGCCCAATCTCAGCAGATTCTTGGCCTACATAATTACCGCATAACATTGAGTTCCTATACAGAGGTTGCCTCCCTCCCATGAGATAGCCATTGATTTTATGCCATCAAGAAGACCCTCCATAAATTGTGGGAATTAAAATGATAAATCAGGATTATTTTGGCGATCGGCTGTTCAGTGGAAGACCGCGTGACGTCAAACATATTTCCATTGAACGTTTTATTATCAAAATTATCAGATGAATCTCACTAGCGAATATGAGATTTAACGACCTTCTGCTTTCACTCAAAATCACATGACTGAACACCATGCATGAAAAAACTGTCTGGCTCTAAATTGATATAAAGTATCTTATAGTATAGTCATACTTTTAATATTTCCTGACTGAGTCTCATGGTGCTATATTTTTTACAAAGGTGTCTTTCCTGCCTTCAAACATCATCAACATCATATGAAAATAGTGGTAATTGGCGTTTGTTGTATAGAAAACAATCGATTTTGTGAATGCTAGATCGTAGCGTTGCTCGACATGGCTAGTCCATTCATTGTTCACATACCAGGTGCATCATGCTATGTTACGATACAAATATTTATCAGTGTTGGATAGGAGCAGGTATGTTCTCCTCCATCTATATGACCCAAGAACTGTTCCAAGAGCAGTTATATTGGTAATAAACCCATGCTACTCAATGAATCAACATCGATTTACACTCTCAAGAATTGACAATAGCTGAACAATTCTGTGATGTGCACACAATAGCAGTACAACTAGCACAGCTTTCTTTAACAATTTAACGATAGGATGGAGCTGAAATTATAGAATATCGATATAATGTAAATAGGTGCACATGTTCATTGGGATACACTGTGGGTCCTGCTGTTTGTAATACAGCCGGAACTTCTTATTGTGTTATCAAAATTGTTCATATATTGCCTATATAATGCACTTATCGGACCAGAATTCCATATTGCACCAATTTATCTGAAGAGAGGATAATTCACTTCCAATCTCGACGATATCCCATATTGTGGGGCAACTCAATAATGTATACTGCTATACAACTAATAATATACACAAATATCAACGCATACGACGAATAGCCGAATTTATCGTTCAAATTTCATATCGATAAAGATTACATGACTCCCTCCCGCTGCTATAAACCGGCAGATATTAAATTGAATGATTGAATTACACATATTTCTGACGATGACGAATCTTGTATTACTGGAAATGTACCTGGGTTGCGTGACTCCTCGGGGTGCATACGAGCGAGGTGGGTAAATGCCACACTCCTTGGTGGGCTTAAATGTGTTAAATGGATTACAGTGCAGCTGTGAACAGAGTACGGAATGCGAGGTTTTCAATCAAAATATGTAGCATTCTGTTAACAGTAATTCCGTGTGTCAAACGTGGGCGGACCTACTGTTGGTATAATTATTTCCTAACAATTATTTTTGAAACAATCCGAATAAATGTCATCGTTTAAATTCATGGCTTCGATCGTTTTCGTGTTTTCTATACGATTCTTCTCAACTAAGTTCTGCAACTGCAGGATAGATGGATGAATTAGTTCGAAATAATAATATTGAGATTTTTAGATAAAAAGATACATGTATTATACCATACCGCTGCGTTTATGGCAGTTTACCATTATTACCTCGGTATTGCATTTTAGCGTTTTTAAACGCTCCTCATCGAATCTCTTTTGAATGAAATTGAAAAATACATATAGCTCAAGGCATTGCTACCTCCGTTTTTCCTGTTTTGTATTCAATTTCGCGTTAATTCCTTTATTCATGATTTCATAGTAGATGGTGGTTTCTCTGAATACCCCATATTCTCGAAGAACAAATAACTCTTGTAGGTAGTGATGACAATGTTGTCCAATTATGTTGAGTAATTACATCTCACTAGTGAAACACCCACGGAGGAACTCCGTTGCAAACCAAGACGAGATTTCACACCTAAGGTAAGTGCTAAGTCGTCAGTTGCTACACGGGGGCATGGCAGACAGGCGCCAAAGAACAAACAGGTTAATAGAGAGTTACGTGCAAACTTCATACACTGATCACCGATGTCGTTGACGATTGTTAGGTCTGCTATGTTCACTGCAATGTATACAGTACCTTACTAAAATCATTACTCTTAACAGGTTCACATCTAACATATTCTCAATACCGGGAATACAGTACTAAAATCATCACTCCTCGAAGCTACACATCTGACATATTCTCAACAGTTCTAGTTCAGATTAGTATTGAAATTATCACTCCTCGCAGCTACACATTAACATATTCTCAATAGTTACACTCACTACATCACTAAACTCATCACTCCTCGCAACTGCACATCTGACATATTATCAATACATACATACATACATAAATACATATTAGTCTATTTATATAGCGCTTCTCCAAAAAGATCGAAGCGCTTGAACAACAACCCTACGAAAATATAAGGGTACTCGGAATAGTTACACTCAGTACCTTACTAAACTCATCACTCCTCGCAGTCACGAATGTAACATATTTCTCAAAAGTTACACTTAGTAACTTACTGAACTCATCACTCCTCCCAGCCACACATCTAACAAATTATCGATAGTTAAACTCACTCAGTACCTCTCTAAACTCTTCCCTTCTCGCAGCCACGTATGCAACATATGCTTAAAAGTTACACTTAGTAACTTACTAAACTCATCACTCCTCCCAGCCACACATCTGACAAATTATCAGTAGTTACACTCACTCAGTACCTCACTAAACTCATCACTTCTCGCAGCCACGCATGTAACATATGCCTAAAAGTTACACTTAGTAACTTACTAAACTCATCACTCCTCCCAGCCACACATCTAACGAATTCTCAATAGTTACACTCACTCAGTACCTCACTAAACTCATCACTTCTCGCAGCCACGCATGTAACATATGCTTAAAAGTTACACTTAATAAATTACTAAACTCATCACTCTTCCCAGCCACACATCTAACAAATTCTCAATAGTTACACTCACTCAGTACCTTACTAAACTCATCACTTCTCGCAGCCACGAATGAAACATATGCCTAAAAGTTACACTAAGTAACTTACTAAACTCATCACTCCTCCCAGCCACACATCTAACATATTCTCAATAGTTACACTCACTCAATACCTCACCAAACACATCACTTCTCGCAGCCACGAATGTAACATATGCTCAAAAGTTACACTTAGTAACTTACTGAACTCATCACTCCTCCCAGCAACACATCTAACAAATTCTCAATAGTTACACTCACTCAGTACCTCACTAAACTCATCACTCCTCGCAGCCACACATGTAACCTATTCTCAAAAGTTACACTCAGTACCTTACTAAACTCATCACTCTCTGCAGCCACACATCTAACATATTATCAATAGCTACACTCACAAAATAAGTAACACGAAATAAGTGATATTACACATCCCTAAAAGTTAGGTGAAATTCTTTCATTGAGTAGCCTATATACATTTCGCTTCTAGTGAGGATTTCCCGTGTTCATGTACCCAATGTAAAAATGTTACTTGAAATTTATTTAGTTTGGTGTATCAGCTTACTGCGGTGTAAAAAAATATCCCCAGAGAGAACATCATCGAATTGGATACATCCAGTACGATTCAGGGCATGTCAACCACTATTTAACACATTTCTCGCATCAAATTAAAATATTATTATAAAATACTCCAATATTTGAACATTTATATTTGGCACTAACACTGAGTTGTGTCATGTGCGCATCACGAATAGTACCACGCCTATTCGTATGACATAGCGGTCAGACCCAACCGTATGGAAATGTTGAACTGAAATCTACATGTGAATCTCACACACGAGGGCGCTACGTGTACTTGAACTCATGGAACTAGTTGTATTCTTCGAATTGGGACCAAATATCGCACGAATAATATAAATTTGTGATCGGCATCAATTTAGCAAACTGCTATAAAGCAATGAAATATCGAAACTGCTTCACAGTTGTTGTTGGTATTGTACAGAATGCAAATGGTTAGTGCAGAAACTATTATGACCTTGACTGTATATAATATCCACCATGGTAATTCGTCTATTTTCTGATATTATACGACCTGATTGGTGGGCTGTGCTCAACGATTCTCGCACACTTCCCGATTTATGGGTCCTATTCTATGCGATTTTCCAAATGACATCAGCTATATTACTGAAACGAGCACTGTCAAAAATAATGATTGGCTGGGAAAATAACTCAATACAAGCATCCACCTGTTAACGTTTGTCAATATTATCAATACATATGTTGACCACACCCATAGAGTCACCGTAGTCCTAGAAATAAGTGTGTGACCACGCCAAATAACGAAAATGCTCTTCCATACCAAAAAACGATCCCTAGAAGCGTTCTTCTATACATACTTCATTTCACAGACAACAATGATTGGTCCCTGCAGTCATACATTACATCACGTCTAATTAGAGACAGGAATGTGATATTCCACATTCTTCGAGTTATTAGCCTAATTGCATCCGACTGCTTGACGGCTGCGAAGTGTTTATTTCCATCAGTAACTGCTAATAAAATAGGCTACATATATTGGGACGTTATGCATATTGTGCTACACGGCTGTGAATACACGGCTTGTTATATGCACAACACGTTACCATGATGTGAACATCCTTCTCTGCCACAAGTATAATAACCTAAGACATACCGGATGCAACTATTATACACGGTTGAGATCAGGTTCACACACAGCGTTATGGTGTGGAGAGTCATTGCGGCACCAAGTATATAACGCATATGATAACTGATATAGCATTGATGATTTATCCTTTTGATATCCTGCAAAAATATATTATACGTCCACATATGTAATTTTCTGCCAGGATGTCTGTCATAAATTTTATATATAGAATATACTTACTGCAATGGTAGTGATGGCATTACATGTTTGCGCAAGCTGAAGATACTGTTATAACTTGCAAACATAAGTATGCTTAGTTTGTGATAAATTGTTAGAATTATCAGGACAGATAATTTAGTTTGTCAACGCGCACGACGGTATGTATATGGATTTGTGCGACATATATCACACAATGAATCAAATATAATTTATTACATCAAGTCGGTCCAGTTTAGCAGCTTGAATACAGAGCCATTCGCTCTCTAATGTGCATGATGTATCATATCATATAAATGACAAATTCGTCAAGACCATGCACCAACCATTACGCATGGACCAAAACACCATATCTACCCTCAAATGATGTACTCGACAAGACACACATCCCAAAACGCATGGTCTGATGGTGTAAACGAGATTGACACCTATTAATGATCGATGAACCTTTTAGGAGAGACTGTCAACCAACCGGATAATAGGCAAGGATCCAAAGATGACGGATTCCACTGAGCCCCAGGGGAAAGCAAGCAGGTGACATGTGCTCGGGTAATATATCACTTGTCATATTCTGTATTATTTACAATGGACGAGTGGTTTGATATAACTTAATTGATGTCTCATACTCTGGAAATGTGGAAGCCACGAGTGTGTAAAGCTTCACACACGTAGATATACTGCGGGTAAAGTGCTGCGGATAGAGCATATGGTGGCCATGCCCAGATGCCAAATCATTAGGGATTTTGAATTGACGATCAACAGTAATCGCCATTTTGTACATTATTGTCGCTATTACTCATTATTGAACATTCAATAACTATGAAAACTGATACGTGTTTCCTGATAATTGTCAGGTAATAATTCTAAAGATCTTTCACTTTATCGTTGTTGGATGCCTTATTTTGTCTTAGTGTCTAACCGAAGATTTGTCTCATTTACACACACGATAGTAGGCATAGAATGTCAGATCCACCAATGGGAGTTCACGTAGTGGTGAACGTTTTTGTTCTTGCCATTACTCCACAGCACTCACAGCAGTGCCCAATTCTTTTGGAGAACTATAACTCTCAGTCACAGAATTCATGCAATTTAGGTGAAGAACAAGCCACTAGGAGCTCATACTAAGAAGCTGTGAAGCGATTGTTACAGTATAATAATGACCTCTGCTTCAGATGCTCTACCGGGCCCAGATTGACCTACGAATAATACTTAGGTATGCATAAACCACATAAATGACCTCGATGCCACAGTATCTCAAGAGATAATAATGAACTTGTCGAAAGCACAGGAAGCCACATTTTCAGGAAGGTTTTCCCACACATGAATCGCTCTTTGCGAGAGAAAAACTCCCTGATCTCCAGCCTGTAGAGTTTGCCATGGAATTATAGGCATTTACCCCTTATTAGAGGTAACCGTGCAATATTCAAAGAAGTAATCAGAGGAGAGCCAATTCAGACTACGGAGGATTCGAAACCCCAAATCAAACCGCTACTGCTTCTTCTCAGCTCCATCGAAGTTTGACCGAGCCGCTTCGAACTCTCCTCATTTAGCAAAACTCAGTAGCCCTTGTTCGAACATTTTGAACTGAATTTTTATATTTCGAGACGGAATTAGTCTATATTTGGACGGTCTACTCAAGGTGAGAGCTCACGAATTGCTTGAAAATTATGCCTTCAGGAAATACTCAAAAGTCCCATGATTTTCTACTGGTGATCATCTAATCGCTACCAACTAAAGTGACGTCTACTCGAGCCGAAAACACTGTTTTGAATGCTCTGAAGAAGAATCGAAGTGAACCTCGATACCTTTCTCTAGATTCCCTCTTGAATATATAGGGTGATTTTAAACAATTGTAACGTCATCACTCGACGCAAGCTTGGTGTCGTCAGCAATGTTTTACTCTGGAATCAAGATCGCTAACATCTGCTATGGCCAGTAACGGACCTACAATCGATCTCTGTGAGTCCATGTAAGATGTTGATTTCAGGTCCCGACTGATATACATCAGTAGACGCTATTCTATGAACACTAAAAAGCAATCAAAATATTGCCGCCCTGAATATATTCGGGGCATTGCGCATGAAAGAAGAGCACATTGTCAATTATACGACAGTCGTGTGTTCTTGTTTCGCAAGAGCGGAGGGTTCCTATCGTTTTCACAGGTGCTCATGGTGGCTGAACCAGCTCACAGAATGCGTGTATGTCATCCATTTGCACATGCACTTGACAACAGCGTGAGTCCCATACTTCGCAGACCATCCAGTTGACTGCTAGTACATCGATGGGATTCCCTAGTGAGTTCGCCAGGCGTACCGTAGTCATGGCCACTTGATTTCACTTGATTGAAAGCTGTCATTTTAGTGTTATATGTACTTATCACTACGCAAAAGAGCACCCCTTGCAGCAGGCAGCGGGCAACGAATCCGGCCACGCGCATTCCTCATAGCCGATGATGAGGCAACAACACGATGATATCTCCAAGTAAAAAAGTACACATTCGTCTGATTGGTCTACAGTGTTATCGCTCAGTTTATCAGCTGAAAAAATTGCTTAGTGTCTGATTCAAACTTTATTGATAACGCTGTCGCCATCTTCCAAGTCTGCTCCGAAAAGTCGGCTCAAATTGTATCTAGACTATAGCGATCTGTTATCGCTGTTGTTATCGATATTGATACAGTGTGATCTGACACTATCAACGGGTGTGAACATTTTTAGGAGGACGATTCCATGGCCTGCGACTTGCTGCGAGAGTCAGTGAACCAAATCGCTGTGGAAGTGATCGAGATATTCCTCCGAATCCATCTGTTGGATATTTTGACCATCTAACTCCGAAGAGGTATTGCGATTATAAATACCAACGTGTCCAACGCTGCATTGAAGAACATTTGCCAAGCAAAATACCAATTGGAGATTATACCAAGACCTCTTTCAACAATAGCAATGTCACCACTTGAGCGACATCGCTAGAGTGTGGTTGAGTACAGGTATACGGCTATACACGTCATCGGACAGCGGTATATACCACGTTTTACCATCATGTACTGGAGGTGGTGAGAGCGTCCTTTCCCGCCTGTCGTAAGACGCGATAATTCGGGGATGCAATTTCTTCTTGTAACGGAATGCATAACTGAGTGACTACGGAAAGTACACATGGGGCATCAGCCGAATGAAATTCGCTCCATTGATTTTTATGTTAGTCGTATATCTCACCTGAGAGATTGTTGCCAGTTTTTTGCTCAACGAGCGAAATTTGCCAGCGAGCCACACACAAACGTTCTTCGCTGTCTAGTCTGAGACAGGTTGCCGAGGACTCATTCAAAGTGTACTCAACCGTAGCGGTAGCGTGAACCAATTACCTCATCTCAGCTTATAAATCACAGTGCCTGGGTGTTGCTCATTTTCAAGATTATTATTGTGGGCGGTTACCATGGTGTACTCATGAGTAACTCCGATCAACATAACTTGTTTAGAATTAAGAGTATTGGCGCAGCACGGGAAACCTAATTGATTTCATTATTGTAGCGATTATTGGTCTAGGTCGTTCAAATTTGGAATATACATGGCATTGAAATGTCTTAGTGTTCGGCGCAGATGTCTTTTCGTGGTAACTAACACTCATCGATTATTCATCCGTTGTTCAAGGTCCGGTCAATATTCAACCGTAGTAGATTGAACATGTGTATGATATATTGCAGGCCAATGCGCACTGCATTCGGAAGAAATCCTGTGGTTGGATACGCTAACCCTAATCCCTGACCCCAACCCACTCCCTGGTAAAGACTACAATAGAGGTCTTACAATGAAATTAGCCAATCAGAAAATACCTCACGATACAACGCGCATCAGCTGGATTTTGTGGTTGCATACTTCCATACCTAGTACTGTACGCTCCTGTGGTAGGCCTGATTAGTTAGTAATAAATTACTATTTTGAGAAAGAACCACTTATGCCATTATGTTCATACATAAGTACGTCACTGTTATGCGTCGCTAACCGAGCCCACATACAGGACATATGGCCTCGCCAAATTCCACTGGTGTGGGACGATATGATAAAACTGGTACCCACGAAATTGATCATACAGGTCTAGAGTAATTCTATCCGAGGTGAAGAGGTACTACTGGTTGAGTACCATTGCACCAGGAATATGTACTTCTTATTATAACATCAATGACATGTTCGGATCGGAGAAAGAGGCTACGAAAGACTACACAAGTGTCAACTGATCTGTCATCTTGCCTCATTTACATCTTCCGTCGTGTAATGGATACAACGAAGCAAGGACGATGTTACAATTGACTTCCTATCGGTGCATTATTGTGCTAAGAACTCACGATAGTGTTTGTCCAGTCCTGAATAGCGATACCTATTTTCCGATAAAAATGAAGACATCAGCACACAAAACGTAATACGTTATGAGATTCGAGCATGGCTCTTGTCGCTACCTAAGCACATTTGCGACGACTGAATTCTGTGATGAAAATCGGTCGGATAAAAAAGGTCGTATAGTTGACAATGACAAGTAGCCTATCTGCATTCATTTGCTAGATCGCATAACATGACAATGCTCAACGCCACCTCATTCCCGATTCATCTAATCAGCGTCACCTTAACGTTAGGCTCAAGTTCAACGCGATAGTACAATATTAGGCTACAGCTAATTACATCGGCGTGTTGGCAACTTCACTGCGGATTAACGCGCACACTTGTATGAGTGCATGAACAACGCAAACATTTCAGATATATCCTAGCAGTTTCAAAGTTAGGTTTAGGATGGAACCTGGATAATACTATTACGTACGATACACCTGGAATTGGATACACACCATGAACACGGAACAAGTGCAATCGCAGAAGTCTCAATAGCTGCTGGCAAATACCGTATGTGGTATGTCCGAACGGCCTGTTGGCAGCCGAAATCGGCGGAAATAAAAGTGAAACTGCTATGAAATCAGTTGCGTCAGAAATTTCGAAACATTTTAGGTCGTTCCAATGCGGAAATTAGAGTTGGTCACAGAACAATCGCCATGTTAACAATCGTAATTATGCGACAAAGTCAGTTGCGACAAAATCCAAGATGGATGCCGTCACAATTGTGCGGCGAACTACTTTCAGATTTCTGACAGCCGAACATGTGTTCATGTGTCAATCACATATACGATTTCGATGTTATCAGCGGATGAGACGAACGGATGGACGAACCAAAAATCCAAGACGAACCATGATTTTTTCAAGGCCGGTCATGTATACCAGGTTTCGTGTCAATCGCATGAATGGTTTCAACGTTAAAAACAAATGTGACGAACGAACGAACGAACGAACGAATGGAATAACGGACTAACGGAGGGACATGATGACTACTCGAGCTGCTCAGCCGCAGCGACAGATATCCGCAAGAGATTCTTCATATGCGGAGTTTTACCCAATGTTCGTTATTAGCTTATACTCTCCCGGACTATATGCAGACCGATATCCAGTTCACTATGTCCGACAAAACGTGCATGCAGTTTGTGGTCTCACATGGACTTGAGGAACCCATGGTACCTCAGCATTATGATAACGATATGGCGCAGTAGTCAACCTTTACAGCATTACGAAGAAGATAAGTGAGTGCAGTAGTCAAGTTGGCTTAAGTCGTGGTGTTAGAGGTTTGCCAACTATCCTCACCCGTTATCTGTTGTATGATAAATCCTCTCAGGCTCTACCAACCCCACCGAAATGAAACTCAATAATAAGTGTGACTGAAGGTCTGGGCTACTATAAACAATCAGACACTGCACGGTTGTTACTTGATGTGTGAAATAGAACATGACAGGGGAAGGAGTGATTCGGCGGAGCTCTGAGTCGCCAAACAACTTGCGGAGATGTCTCCAGATAACTCAGGCGTGCAGTAGAAGCCACGTCAAGATGACAGAGAACATGCTGACATGAGTGCATGCAATCTGGATGTCACTCATCGGTTAAGTTAACAGCGTCGATACGGAAGCAGGAAAGAGGCTGGGAATAGGCTAGTGCTGGTAGTTGGGTCTCGCTCCATTGGTGTATGAACTGTATAATGTTTCCAAATTGTCATGACAGATTTCGTTAGTAACATCACCTGGAGCTAGGAACTAGGAACATGCTGAATGTATTATTGTACGTTACGTTATTATGTTCCTAATGAACAGCGACCTCTATTTCTGAACGAATGAACTATCGCCCTGCATTGAAAATATGCTTCTTCATCTATAGTATGATTTGATAGAAAAGGAGGTCTCATTACTATTCCGCAAGAGTACCAAATATTGCCCAAAAGTGTGACTCACTGGAGAGAGAGTGGGGGGAAGGGGGAGGGGGGTGGCGGTGCTAGCGGAATATTTTTTTTAAACGATTCCGTCGAGAACGCTGAGATTTTGTCATCGGTACAAACTATTCCTCTCCTCCGAGACTACAAGTATTGTCACACAAATGTTTCCATATTTCCCAGGCATGGTTTGAATTTGTTGTACCTGTGACTGCCTCTCCCTACCTATCATAGTAACTAGTAACCCGATTATTTACCTGACACTCCTTCGGAACTAAATGAATGTTCACACATTTGATCCATCGCAATAGCATGGTATAGCTGATGAATACTGTTTGCATGATTTTGACCATACTAAATGCCTACTATAGCATTCCGTTGCACACTATACTCGATGTTCCTGTGTGTACCAGGCTGGTATTTTAATAAGACAGTAAAGAACGATGAGTTAGAGAATGTTTATTCAGAGTCTAGTAGCCGCTTGGGAAGACGAAGTGGTCCATAATCAGTCGCTTCAAGTGCCTCTTGGATGACGCCACACGCCGAATCTACCATCGGGGAATCTATTGCTCTTCTCTTAGTAGACAGTGATCCGAATCGCGCGCATACGGAACTCGGCTCGAAAGTCCTGTGACCGAGCTAAAAGCTGTATTTACCATGTTGAGGAAGGTCGCTCGATGTAGCTTGATCATATTTGTTTATGAGGAAAGCGCATATAAATGAGTATTTGCGACGCACACCCATCTCACCTGTTTATTTGTGTTGCCGTTGTATTTTGTTTCCCTACAAGGTAATACCACAACCAAATGTCTAAATGCATAGATATTTCGCTTATCCCGGGGCGTTTATGTTTGTAGCGAAGCGTCTGAAGTTTTGCTCAATATCATGTTATTGCATAATGATTTTAATATTAACAATAAAAATAGTATTAATGTTGTTTGAATTCCATCAGTTGTATCACAGTTTTCACGGACATCCCACACAAACGTATGTATATGATATGTTCTGCGGATGAGCTCTTTGGCTTTTGTTTCTATCCAATGCCTATCTGGTTCCCTATCAACATCCGGATGAAGAGAACCAAGTTGTGATGGGTACCTTGCGTAGGTTCACTACAAGAGCTCGGATTCATAACCTCTGGATTACGAACTCGCCTGGTTAGTTACCGGAACACTGTGATTTCTTAATAACAATTCCGATTGACTGAAGAGTCGATGTGACAACGGCGTGTTGCGGTGGTACTTGGATATAGAGCGCATTTGGTTAGTTAAGCATCCGGCAGTAATGCGCTTCGATACTAATTGGTATCGCTATGCAGCTCCGCAAGGCCCACACCTGACTCCAATACTTTGCTCCCCGATAACCAGTCGAATGGTTGCCACCATAGCGAGAAATTTGCAGCCCATTATCTCTGAGAGAAGAAATTCTACTCGAATTTAGAGGACTGAACTATTACAGTGGACTTCGGACTGCGGGAACATCTCGGGTAATTGATATTGACAGGTCGGTAATTGACGGTTGATATATCTAGCTAAATGTCACAAACTCTTCACCAGCAATTTACCGTCTCTTTTATAATTGATTCTCAAGTCTCTAGTCACGTGTGATGTGTATATCTGATAACAGTAATAAAGATAAGAAGCCTGTCAGTGGTAAAGTCATTCATTGCACCGCTACTACTATGCTAATCGTACTAATGCTAGTGATAATAGTGGTATTAATAATAATGATACATAGGAACACGGGAGAAGACCAGACTGCACATGAGGCAGTATGTCGCGGGCTTCTGTTCCGATCATATTCGTTTTTAGAGAAATGTTTCCCTCGTTTGAATAAATCATGTGGGGGGTTTCAATCATTCTAATCAACACGGCAAAAATCCTAGGATATCCATTTGTAATCATAATCCCCACCATCACCAAACATAGAATAATGTTATTGTTATTAATATCAATATATAATGATAATACTAATAATATTAGTAATGATAATAATAATGAGAATAATAATGATAACAATAATAATAATAATTATAGATAATAATAATAATAATAATATCAGTAGTATGCCCATACTGCTGACTTAAAATCAATTATCAAATAAAATTACAATATCGACGCTTGTACGTCATATTGTATTTCATTCTAATTTAATCGATACATCTATACATATATTGAAATGGCGTCTCCAAACATAAACCTGTAAAACATATAGGCTACAGTGGGTCAATAATGCCTATACTCCGACATTAGGTTGTTGACGTTTGTGACAGACTGTAAATGGAGTATTTTTAATGAATGCATTTCTTGAATATATCCGCCACTGTAATTACTAGCCTACATGTGATACATAGGGATAACGAAGCTGCCAATACTACTCAATGTACGCCCCAGCTTATCCGCAGTTGATACAGCGTGTTCTATCATTGGCTCCTGGCTTGGTAAATTTTGGATCATTCTCCACTGTTAGCAAATGAAAAAAATATGAATGCGCACCGTCCCTGCTCATCTGAAATGCGTTTAATACAAGGTGTGTTATAGTTTCATTGCTAGGAAGGAGATATTAGGCATAGGGATGACAATCAGTTTACTGGTGGACGAGGGACTGCTGTAGCAAATATTTTGTTTAAGGTAATCCGTTTTCTATATACCTTTAACCTGGTCCTATAGCTAGTTGTTTTCGGGGGTAATTCCGGTTATTTGTTAGTAAATGATTTAAACAACGAATAACACTAGATGATACTAATAATAAGGGAGTGTAGCATTCCGTTACGTATTACCTCAAATTCAAAGTAAACCTTACATTATGTAATTCTGTCAGGCTATATCAATAATATCAAAAAAGAAAAACCTACCTGGTCAGTGAATTTCCGTTAAATTGTTCACTTAAATAATTTCCTCTCTTCCTCACTCCTACCGGCGCCGTTTGCGATTAATTCCGGAAACTATCTAACGAAGACTTCCTCAGCGGCAACAATTCCGTTCCAGTATCAGGACAAAATGATGATACCGAGTGAAGGCTTGCGTCAGTCAAGGAGTTAATACTATCCGAGCAAACGAAGTCACTTGGCATTTCGATCGATTAGTTTGAGCGGGCTGCAAAAAAGTTAATATTGCGTTCTGAGTATGCGCAGTGTTTTGGATACTCACTGGCCAATCAGCGGTGAGACAGGGCACGCCGTCTGAGGCAAAATGTCGGAGGCTCCCGCGGTTCCATGGCATCGATGAATTCCAATAAACGAATTGGATTAGAGCTATTTTGGTCGTTTTGTATAGACCCGAGAGAGTATCGCGTCGACTTCCAATTGCGAAAGTTAATTTAGAAGCCGTTCCCGTGTAAGGAAAGACTGCGGCTATATCAAATTGATCGGTCGACTTCGGTTGCAATTTCAAAGAGGTCTCACAAATAGTTATCATTCTCTTCTACAGGAGAAAATATTTACTACATCCAGCCTAAATATCTAATTGATAGTTCTATCTTCAATCGACATTAAGGAAATTAGTTGAAGTGCTATTGAAGACTTCCATCATATCCACTGGGTTGAGAGACTCAGGGTTATTTATCCACTCGTTAATATATATGAATAATACTTGCTATTCTACGCAAGGCAAATGGTAGTTGGCGGTGTCGGAGGAAATGGCTGTTAGCGGGTAGGAAAAGAGGGGGGTGGGAGGGGGCTGCTATGTGTCTGTACGGATTGGCTGCACACACGCCTGAATCCATGATTAGCCTCTCAAAATGAAAGTTATTTGTTTGCAGACACACGCTCAAACGAAAACGATGCTCTTGACCCCCAGAATGTGGAATGAAGGCCAACAACCATCAATTACTCGAAAAACCACCCGGTAAATTCCATTTTATTCACTAACACTGGTAAAACAAACAATTCACAGGCAGCTGATAATTTCGGATACAACCATTACTGCGCTCAACGCCTCAGCAGCCTCTGGAATCCTTGAAAAAGCTACGGTAATTTGTATATGCATGTAAATTGCTCAATGTTTAATATCTTCCACTTTCACTGTAATTTGATGATAATTATCGACATCTTCAAAATTGATTTACAAAACAATGATAACGACCCACGGCGAGAACATCCCATAAATGCCTCCTGTCGCCATTGATCCACGGCGAGGCATATAAAATATAAGGGCCTCACAGAACGCTCCAGGCAACGATCCACTTAGCTAAATTGCTTTAAACAATAATTCCGACGTGCAGTCAATTGCTGTGTACTACGTGGAAATGGCGCCAGACTATAGAGGAACGCTGATGTATAACTGAAAACTGCATATTGATGACACTGGGAGAATGTTCTCTCCTTGTACAACACGGACTTCCGCATATCCCGGACATTTTGGCCATTCTAGCTACTATTTGACATTATGATACAATATAACTTGTCTGAACCATGTTCAGTAACATTGCTAATTTATTATGAGTAAGCAGCACACCACGTACGTAACTTTTTCGAAAAATACTTCCAATGTATATTATATCGCAACAGAGAGATGTTATATTGTAAAATAATTACTCTTGAATGAAACTTTTTGTCTACTATAGGATAATGTATTAAATCAAATTTGTTAAACTCTTCGTCCAATAGTTAATAATGACACTTCGGAATCGAGAAGACTACTCTTCAAATTAAGGTCCTCTCAGCCCACTTACGTTATATTGACGACAAATACTGGAACTGTCTCCCTTCTGATATAATCGTGAACAATACAATTTCCAAATTCAAGAAGCAATACAAATCATATTGAATAACCACTGATTGATAATGTAATAATTAACCCGCATATTATCGTATATTTCTATATCATTGTATACTATATAATGATATTGTATATTATTGTATGTCGACGCCCATAATCTCTTAGAAGCTTCCTGCTGTCACTCCTCGATGTCACGTTTTGTCATTCATTACCTTATGTTGTATATATCCATGTCATCTATTGTTACTATGAGACAGAAATAAAGTTACATTAAACAATATATTCCTTTCATGGGTAGGTCGGAATGAATCAGAGACCGTGAGGTACTGATTACGTTGATGTTGTACTTAGTCGTGTTCGATAGAAAATACTGGCAACTGGCACTGGTATATCCATCTTTTTTATAGTCACAATGTAGTACAGCCTAATTACAGAAATGTGTGATACTTCTGGCGATATGTCTGTATGTAGCGGTTCACGGTGATAAAGGGTGCCGCGAATTTGTCCAGCTGTGAAATTGTCACGTTGCTGATACTATACGAGGAAGATGAGATAACATAACCACTATTTATTTGTTCGTATATATAACGTGATACCATGCGATTACCCCATTGTATATGGTTGTATCATAGTAGACCCGCAGCATCTCACAATACAATATGCTGATACTTTTCAGCTTAATTTATGTCAATGCAATGCAATGACATATATGAAGTGTCAGGTTCACTTTCCCTGTAACCTATAACGCAATAGCTATACTGTATCTAGATAACAGAATCATGTAAATCAAACCAATTAGAGTCATTTAGTAAGTGCAGGCAATATACGGAAGTATGCATCGTAAAACGGACGATTGATAATTTGACATAAATATGAAAAAGGAGCACGATGTGCCATTCGCAATGTACGTTCGCACAAAGTTTATTAATAATTCCCATTCTCTCTCAATCAAACACTTGTCTGATCAGTCAATTGGTAGAGCCAGAATGCTACGCCAACAATTCTTTTAGATGTTAAACATCTATTTGTACTTTGAAAGTTGAAGTCGTATTTGTTTATGATTTCTGTTAGTCACATTTTTTTCACACTGTCTTTTATTGCTATTTGTATTGTGTTTTTTTTTACCCATTCATCTCTTTTTGTACTGTGTTTTTACCTTGTACAGCGCTTTGAGTTTTGTTGGAATGCGCGCTATGAATTTAATTGTATTATTATTGTATTATTTGTCATTATTTGATTCAGCTCATATGCGTTCTCTACTTCTCCCAGCCATTCATTTTACGAAGTGGCCGCTGTGTTGTGTCTCACTTGCAGGGAATTGTTCATAATGCATCTGTCACTCACATTGTCTACAATCTTCGACGAAAATGATGGAACACTACAGACCAGTGGCACAACCGCAGTGCGAAAATCGCGAAACTGAAACCCCCACACCCTCCTTCAATGTTGCGCCCAACGAACGCGTTGTCAAATACCAACATTGAATGGGGAGCGGAGGTGTCCCATGTACCTTTGGCGGATATCGTAGAAATCTGTGATCAACATACGGCCACGACACGTAATCAGACAATGGAAGATAATTGGATGTAATCCAAAGTTTTCTAACATGTAGTATATTACTTGGAAAATAGTATATATCCAGTAGACATCCCCTCTCCTCTCCCCGGAGAATCGTCAATGTAGTGATCTCATCTATACCGTTCAGCCAAAACTTGTTCGGTGCTGTCGTAGCCATCAAAATCAAACATAATGAGCAGGATCAGCTCTCTTGTTCGCGAGTATCAGTGAAGGAGGGCGCCATTCTTCACATGTGCTTCCTGTATTTTCCAGTTGAAATCTGACTTCAGTGCACACTCCTGCAGGTTCATGTTGTTGCGTATTGACTATTCCGACTTTTGACGATTAATTAAGTTGGATAACATCTTCCTCAAATTCAATAGTCCCATCAGGTGACATTGAGTACCTTTCCAAATATTGGGAGATTATTTTACCTAGTCAGCTTAGGTTAATGTGTAGTAAAAGTTCGACGGAAGATTCCGTATTCTGCGTTTACCTGAGCAAACATCGTTGTTATTTTTGGCAATGTAACATTCAATTATTCAGAGAATGCTGATCCTCTGACTGAAGGATTCGCTGTTGCCGGTCATTAGTTAGTGACGACTGTTACTGATGGAACACTGTAGTAAATTTCGACGAAATTGGCATTCACTTTGTTACCTAATATGTTCGTTGGATTCTACAACTTCGTGTAAAATATCCCATGGTGATGGTTCATTCTCTTCATAACCACCCCTAATTCAGCTGATTCGGCAACTTAACAATTCAGTTTGGAGTTTACGCGCTATTGAATAACAATAGGTCGATGACATCATGTTGCTGATAACTGGGGATTTATATTCTCATTCACAACCAGCGATGGGGGTATTCTTCTTTTGAGGAAACTGTGAGTGCCTGACTTCTCATATCAGATATATTTTCAGGTCCATCAAATTAGATTCGAAGCATATATTGAGTGCTTGTCCCTATATATCATCTTTATTATTAGGTGTATTTGTGTTTCCTCACACTTTCAGATATGCCTCAATATTGAATTCTCTTCAGGTGATATAAATATTATGTAGGCCTGCTAACTAGCCAATATGTAGTTACATTTGTGATCGTCAGAAATGGTCTTCAAACACAAACATTACTAAATAATCCCCTATGCATGTTGACTGCATGGGTAATGATATGTAGTGAGTTGAGTTGAGTGAAATGTTTCAGTATCGTTATGTAGAGTTAAGGGTATTGGCCTAGTTATTGCAAAACATGTATATTACATTATAAGTGTATAACATAAACAACACAACAAACAAATAATCTGTCCACATGTGGGTTGATGTGAAGTATTTCCCCGTGTCATGTCAGCAACATTATTATTTTGTCCACGATTAGTTGAGACTAGTCGCAGCTTCCCATTCCAATGATTATCTATTGCCATACCTGTCTGTATATTTGTCGCGATGTACAATTCACATTTGACGTCGCACCAGCCGCATCAAAATGGAATAATTGCCCAACATATGTAGTCTAGGAGCAGTTTCAGTTGATAACGGCCAACAGAATATTATTTCTACGTGAGAATTTATAATTTGATATATCATTCTCCAAGGCGGGGTATATAGCTTATATATGTAAGTTTATCCGTCCATCGTCAGCTACAATCCATGAAATGTGTACTAGAGAGTGAAAGTTAATTACGAGGAATGAACAGATATACTATTAAAAAATGAAATGAAGATACACGTGTATGAATCAAGATTGCACAACCGTTTTTGCATTTACTGATCCCTTTGTTTTTGAGGAGTATAATTATTGCATTAGTGATACACGACATGGTAATTCAGCTTTGCTGGTCGTTGACATTCTCCACCCAAAGTAACCGTCTCATTATGTTCTGCCTAGAGTAAGTACCGGTAGCTAGTGGTAGTTGAAATCATGCTGTCGTGACGCATCAATGTAGCCAAGATAGTCCACACAACGCACGTTGTATGTTATATGATTTTCATTCAATACCAATCTGCATGTACGAACCGAAAGATACGAGGAGATTTTGTTCATTGGGTATTTGTGTTATGGACTTCTCGTGTTCGCCATTGCTAGTGTAGCCCGTTCATGGGATAACAATCATGGCAAAAATTTGGATTTTTGCAGTACAGTGTGCATTGTCAACTAATCTGTGTATATAGTACCGTGTTCCTGAGTTTTATCGACTTCAGGAATTGCCCATTTGAAGGCCAAGTTCAGGGTTTGAACTGCCAATAGGGTTTAACCTTGAGGCTTTTTAGGCATACAGAACAATGTGGTGTGTTCGTTAATACAATACGATAATAGCGAACGTACTGTAGATTGCGATGGTTCACGGAAGGGGACATTACGTATAATATTGCGCTGATTGATCGTTAACTGGTGTTTACGCGCAGGTCAAAACTTGAAGCACAACGATCGTCATGACTGAAGCCTATATCATGAAGGATTGGAAGCTAATTGTATCAATCCAAACCCGACGTTCTAGTTCATACGATTCTCCGTTGAAGTTTGTGCCATGGTGATCGCGCGATACGAATAGCATCCCAGCATGCAATATTAGTGGTTGTTATTGTTGTACAACTCTGCATATAGTTAAATTCGCTCTCCTTCGAAATTCACGACTAGTTTTACCTTGGAAAAAATAATAGCCAGCGTGAATAAAATAAAGGTAAACCTTTGTGGAATGTAAGGCGTGTACCATAAAGCAAAACAGTAAAACAACACCGTTGAACAACACCGACGTAACACGTATTGCGTGGCAATCAGTAAAATGGATCAAACTTTGAAGGTCAATAACTCTGCAACGAGAAATCGTACCGAGATTAGTTTAAATGTCAAACTGCTATATCATCAGCTTCGATCATGTCAATTGTTGTGAAGTCATTCAACAATGGCCAGTATATAGTAGTTGTCAGTGCCAGGCAGACTGCCTCTAATACTCCATATTCAAGAACATTGGGAGTATTCAGAGAAGTGCAACTATATGGAGGCAGGTTAATTGTTCCCAATTCTGACTCCAATAGAGCTGAAGCGAGTCCTGGGTGATTTGATTGAGATTCATATACATGGATAATTGTTTAAGAATAATTATTGTTCAATCTCCAAATTAAAGTGGTGCACAAGGAGTATATTTGGCATCATTAAATATGGTTCCATCCGACGGCAATGATACAGCAATTAACATGAACTACCATTGTGATGATCTGATGATGCTTATGAATTCGGATTGTACGACTCCTCTCGCCCCCAGTAATACCTTTAATGTCGTTAATATAATTTCTGTGTGATAGGCGGGTCGCGTTATAACGCAACCTGTTCCGCCTAAGCGTGAAAACCTGACATGCCGAGACGAACCAGAGAGAGAAGTCGAAGGGAGAAGAGCCGTAAAACCGCAGTGGTATTCACCACATGCCACGACACCTGATCGTAAATCTGTCGTGAACTGCTCGCTCGTGACCAACTTCTTTTGATGACTGACCGCAATGACCATAAAAATGCGCTCAATATATGCCCTCGGGGTCGAACTCATAAAAATCAGACCTCAGAACTTGTTACGCACAACAGTACGTGCAGTCATCCTCAAATGGATGTGTCGATTTTAAGGCAGCGGGT
>JAUOBX010222090.1:0-25710 GCA_032360705.1 Eupentacta quinquesemita
CTAGTTTCTTGTGCTTGGGGGTTGCCTTACTTCGTTTGGGCAATTATGGGTTCGCCCTTCCTCTTGTCACTTTGTTTAAAAACAAAACAAAAATCAGCCTTGTATAAGCTTGTTTGCGGTCATCGCCACGCATGCTCACAGCAGCTGATACGTTCGGGAATTGGCGAAATGTTAAACTTTTGACTTGTTGTTGTTTTAAACTGCCGAGACTCGTTCGAAAAAACATATCTTTATCCAATTCCTGACTATATTGTCTTCAGATGTAGGGGAATATTCGTGGTGAAGTGTTGTGGTGAAAGGATTCATGGATTCCTTCAGTGGAGTTTCGAAAGGTTGCCCTCCCCGAAGTGAAGGATATCTGATATCTCTATTGCTTAGTACATTGGTTGTGTAGTCCGGTCTCCACTCATTTCCACGTGACCTTTGACATTGATCATTAGCATACCTCATATATTACAATCGTGAACAGGCTTATTGAACAACTCAATCCTACAGCCGCTCATGAACATAGTAATGTGAACATCACGCTGTAGGACAAACTATGTTTTAGTATTTCAAAATGCGATCGATACTAACTTGGAAGCCTCGGTATTATATGGCCCATCAGTGTCTCAGTGACTTAGGAAAACATGGCATTTAGTTTTTGATAAGCTCTATCATGTTTTCCAGTTGTATTCTCGAGTGGATAATAATGCTATGATGACGATGTTATTAATAATAATGATTATGATAATAACAGCAACAATAAAATAAATAAATAATAGTAATATTAATAGTAACAATAATTATAATGACAATAGCAAGCATGTCCATCCTCATAGCTGCTGGACGCACTTTCCAAGATATACAACGTCTATCAGTATATGCGTATTATACGTGACGCATATTATGGTAGTTTCCATCCAGTATTGAATTCGGTTGCTATCATCAAAGCTACTAATCACGATAATAATAGGTGAATAGGTGATATGATGTTGCAGGTGATATTCGTTATCGTTTACAGGCAGACATCTTAGGTTTTATGTTAGAGATGTATTCTGATTTATCAATCTCTGTTATAATCCAATCCAATAATGTTGAAAGATAGCTTGTGAAGATAAGTTCCCGGCACGTATGTCATTCACCGTCACTGTCTTGCTTTCCATCTGCAGGTTCCGTCTTCAAATCCTACCTGACCGAGTACAGGGAGCAGAATCAACGCTGTTCACTCTCAGATCCAGGAATGTCTCAGGTAGGCCAATGTGTTGATAACGAATTACGTCACTCTTTACAACCTCACGATCAAATATGCAAGATTACAAGTTAATACCATCATCAGATATCTTCTACGGGGGGTGGGGGTTGGGTTGGGGGGGGGGGGGGGTATTTGTTCTCTGAGTCTGTCGTTATCTCCCCCCTCCCTCCCCCCCCACCATAAACCAAAAGGAAAGATGAAAACCCAACCCAAACCTAATCCCACCAAGAATATAACATCAATTCCACTGCAGATAATAAGGATATTATGTATCAGTATAATCTATTCAAATATTTAGTGACGTGTTTACGAAACAGATACATAGTTTCGCAGGATTTCAGATCTGGTGGTAAATTATTCCATATCTGGGTTGATCTGTATTTGAGGCTTTTCTTTTAATGGGAAGAGTTTATTGTACAAATGCGAATATCCTCAGCATGTCTGGTAGTGTGATGATGTGCGGATCGGTTGAGCCTATAAAATGTGTCGAACTTTGAGGGTAATAGGCCATTTTGTGTCAAATACTTTGAGAATATTTAGTTGAGCATATATCGGTGAGGTGCTTGCACGGAAATCAGCCATGACAATTGAACGAATCGCAGGATTTTGTAGGACCTGTAGTTTTTTTAGGTCAACTTTACCTGCGCCTGACCAAACAGTGGGGCAGTAGGTAATGTAGGGTTGCACTAGGCTCATGTAAATCATTCTCATGATGTTTCGAGGCGAAATATATTTTAGTCTTGACAAAACACCAACGCCTTTTGCCATTTGTGAAGAAATATAGCTGACGTGGTCACTCCAGGAAAGACGAGAGTCCATGAAAACACCTAAGAACTTAATACTATCAGCTTTTACAATTGACTTATGATTCATTTTAATGTCATAGTTATACACATTTTTTACGTGCACTAAAAACCATGAAATGAGTTTTTTCGATATTTTGGGATAGTTTTTTTTGCAGAGAACCATTCGCTGAATCTACCCAGCTCTGCACAAGCTATGTTCTCCAAGTCACCAGGATTGTCACCACTGAAAAATATATTAGTATCGTCGGCAAAAAGCACAAGAGAGAATTTTTCTGATACATTACAGATATTTTTTATATAAATAATATATAGAAAAGGGCCAAGTATCGAACCTTGGGGAACACCACACTTAACAGTAAGTTCCTCAGAGGTGGTACAATTTACTGTGGAAAACTGTTTTCCGTTATAGAGGTATAGCTCCTGAACCAGTCCAGAGCAATTACACGGATGCCGTAAGTGTAAAGTTTGGTTGGTAGCAGTTCATGGTCAATAGTATCAAAGGCTTATGAAAGATCTGAGAATACACATATAGTGTCGCAATTTTTATTAACTGCATCATAAAGTGGATCTGTACCATCTAGAAGTGCCAGCTCAGTAAAATAGCCAGGGCGAAAGCCGTATTGGCTGTTACTGAGGATATTGTTAGCATTGAGAAAATAATTTAGTCTATTTCGCATAAGTCTTTCTAGCAGCTTAGAGAGGCAAGGAAGAATGAGAATTGAGCGATAATTACCAACCACATCCTTATTACCCCTTTTGAATATTGGTACGACTTTTGCAATTTTCATTTCGTCAGGAAATATACCTGACCGAAGCGAATCATTGAAGATGTGGGTTAGAGGCTTCAAAATCAATGGGATGACCAGCAAGAGAATGCTTGGCTGATATCGTCTGAACCAGAGACCTTTTTTGGATTAAGAGATTCATTAGCAATTTTTGCTAATTCTTCCTCAGTGGTAGGAAACAGAAAAAATGAGATTGAATTATTAGCACCAATTGCTGATGAGGAAGGAATACACTTTCTTGCCAAAGATGTTGAAATGGTTGGCAACTGTTGACGCACCAGTCACTATTTCATCTTTGTTAAAGAATGTTTCGGGCAAACTATAATTATTTTTATTTTCGCCCAAAATACTGGTAATAATTGTCCAGGTCCCTTTGATATCATTTTTGTAGTCACTGAATTCATCATGGTAATATTTGCTCTTCGATATGCGCAAGACATGGTTTAGTTTGTTTCGATATTTGATATATGACGATTTATATCACTTGATGGTTTTCTTAAGTACTTGTTGTATAGTCTATGTTTGAACGAGCACTACTTAATTTGTAAGGAACATTACAAACCAAATTTCCAGAAAATCCAATGATCTCTGTGGCAAGAGTGATCTTTTGCAGTTTTTCCTCGATATAACCATTTACATTTCAACGTTTTTCAAAAAGCACAACCTAAGGAACAATATAACCCAATCTAAAGGGAATTTATTATTCTTCAAAAGAAAAACGATATGATCGGTTTTCCAAAAATCTGTAAACAACTTTTATGTAGCATCACGAAAGGAACAATATGACCAAATATCGAGGAAATCCGTTGTTTTCTAGGAGGGGTAGCGTTTCGCAGATTTAACATAAAGGCTCAGTTTGCCCCTTCAATGACCTTCGACCTTGACCTTCAAAAAGTATCAGATGTGTCATCATTCAATAAACATTGCCTCCAAGTTTGATCAACATCCGTCAAAGAACGAGCATTTGGCACCCGAAAGAACAAAATTTCACAGACTGGATAGGTAGATCGGCGGATGGATAGAGTGACGCTCCCATCACAATAGCTCAACCAATTAAAAACAACAATAACATAGCTTGAGATTAACAGTATGGTAGAATCTAATTTGAACCGCCCCGTGCACAACATTTTCTCCAGTTGAGGAACACTGAAATAATCTCCATCCACTCTACTATTATTGAAGAGCGTGTAGGGAAATTAGCAGGGTTCACGTTGTACTTATTTATGAAGGTATGATCATGTATATCTGATTATGAATGATCGATCGAGGGTTGTTGATTTTAGTTGGTCGAATAGAGAGCCATCACCACCCACATGTTAAATCTGGGATTTAATTAGCAGGAGTAAACTATTATTACTCTTTCACGGCTGGTGTGGGATATTACACTACTTTTGTTACCTAGGAGAACGCAAGAGAGTCTTCCAAGGCCAATACCAAGATACGTTAGAGCTCCACATTTAATACGCTGTTTTTGTAACACCTGTCGCCATTAGTTGTTCATCGTTTCAAAAGGCCGGATGAGATATTGCAGTCAGTTTGCTATTTTACCCATATTCACTAATGCTGGTCGCCATAGAAACCAAACGGTTGCAGTTGTAACACTACTTTTGGGAGAGTAGCATCCATTGAGGGATACCCTCCGATGGGGTACCCACGGGTGTCAACGGGTCCAGTAACGAAGTACGTGCAAAAGCTTTCCGTTTGTTCGTGTGTGTGTGTATGCGTGTGTGTTTGTATGTGCGTTTGTATTTGTGCTTCCGTCGGAATTTCGATGGTTTTCCACAAATATCTCAAGATTGGAATGCCCAAACTAGTCAAATTTTGCACAGAAGCACATAGTCACGAAATGCATGTTTCCTCAGAAATTGAGGCGAAATTCCGATAAATGCTGGATTTGGAGGGGAATTCCCTCATTTCTTGGCAAATTTTTGCCAATTTTCTCACGATTTTTCAGAATATTCAAGAATGGCAAGGCTCGAATGATATCAAACTTTGCAGCAAGGTGAGAGGACAGAAATTGAAGATCTCTCAATCTGGGGCAAAAATCTCGGAATTTGGAAGGAAATTCTCTGATTTGGGGGGATATTATGAATTTGACTGATTTTCCACCATTTCCATGATATCCATGAATTGCAAGTCCCGATTACTTCAAAATTTTGTTGATCTGTCCAAACTGAAACTAATGCACAAGACATTTATTCGAAATGTCCGTGACCTTTTGAACTGTAAAAAACGTGTTTAGTATCTGGGATCAGGGTGACGTCTTCAAAAGATTTGAGCGCTACGTTATATAGAAACGTTGTTAATATAAATGCTTACCTGTGTTAGCCATATAATCGCCTTCAGTGTTTGGTACTTCTCGTCCTGTTATGAAAGAACAGAATACATGTATTGATACTTGTAGGCCTACTAACGACCGCCATGGTGGCTGTATTGTAAACGAGTTGTCGTTCATTCATTTGCGCACTCAGTCGCACTCTGTTATAACTCCCACGAAGGACCTCACGCGGGTAGTCATGGTCAAATGTTATATCATATCAGAGGCTTGAACTAATCATATCAGTTCAAACACGTCGTTCATACGATTCATTGTTACGGAGTTACACCGGATTTTGACGTTTGTGCAATAGTGATTGCGCAATACAGAAGGCGTCCCAGTATTCAAACTGCTGTACATACAACCCCACAAATATATATCTCGAAATTTACTAATAGTTTTACTTTCGAAAACTGATAGCCAGCGAGGCGAACTTACGCTTGGTGAGATGGTAGGTGCCAGTATACTTTTGTACGGAAAACAAGGGGAAACTTTCGTGGTACCATTAATCCAACCACATGGGGAATAAGTTATATAACAGTGAGGTCACATGTTATTGAGCATTCAGTATAGGCCTGATAAACCAAACAATGGATCAATAACTTTGCAACTGAACATCGTACTGAGATGTGGTTTGGACCTAAAATGTTAATTTCCAATACTCTACAATGTGGTATTGTTATTTTGTGAGCTTTGTTCATGACGATCTCCGTGGAGTCTTCTGATATGGATTGACTCGTCAAAATAATACCGCCATAAGAATCAAGAGTAACAAGCTGAAGAACTTGTCCCGATAGGACCGAAAATTTATTGTATCGTACTGACTTGTAAATATACAGATCTGAACAAAACAACATTCATATTGTTCTTATCGAGAGTCGGGATGGCTACTACGATTAACAATAAAATTATCAAGAATCACCACGTTGAGTTCTTTCACATGATTAATCATTCAGTTTTATTTTAAGAGAAAAATAGCTGTAAATTAACAAACAGAATGAGTGATTTCCTGGACACCCTCAATAATTTGTGCACTGGCGAAAAAATACTAGCGATTTCCGGACGGACTTGTTAGACAAGTTTACTGAAACAATAATTGTTTAGCCCACATAAAAAGCGCACTTTTGCTTTCAAATGAGATCAAATATGATCACCAACTCCTAAAGAAATCACCATACTCACAGTTAGGATAACAACATAGACTGCAGATTTAGTGTTGACAGGTATGAGTGCAATTCATTGATAGTCGATACTCATTGGTATAATTAAGTTCAATATTCCACGTTCCACAGAATGGGCCAACAGCCGTGCAGAACTGTTTGTCTTTGAGAGTTAGGCATATACCACCATATAGACCCACAAAGCTAGAAATGTCACTAAATGTCTCTCATGGGTTCATCGTGTTCATGTGAAAATGTAATATTGACATGACACAAAAATTAACAATGATCTAAACTAGAACACGAAGACCCGATATTATAACTCGAACATGGCATGACCAAGGATGATGGACCAAATATCTCACATCTATCTTTCTATAGAATCTTAATAACACTCACAATATACTGACAGTTCATTATACATCCATATAGTAATAACACGCATCGACCGTCGCTTGGTTTTTTAATTCGGCTGGGGGATTTTCGGGTCTTCCACTAACTGCCAAGAACTCATTCAAGAAAGTAGAATCGATGATAACTGTCATCACGACAGATCTTAACGAGGATCTGAGTAATCAGAGACGTTCTTTGACTGTCCCGAGTCGAATATTACGAGTGCAATTCGGCGTAAAGAACCCGTTGTTTGCGCAAAAGGGAGATTGCGGAAATTAAGCGCATCCCGTTAACTCGACCGGTGAAAATTTGATCAATTCCGCTCGAACGATTATGTAGACCATTGGTTTCCATGGAAGGAGGGACTGGGCGAGAACGGGAGCTCATTAAACAACTTATAAGTTACAGAGTGGGGCCAGGCAGTATGGAGGTACCTCTGATCTTGGAAAAGGATATTGGATTTCTCGCTCACCAACTTAATGAGTATTTCAAAGGGCACGAGATGGGGGATCAGCTCTCCATTCCCTTCTTCATTTTACCAGGCTCATAGGCTACGGTACAGGATTTGGTTGCATGATGATACCAGTGTTAAGGCTGCACTGATACGTTCATTTTACATCGAACATCGTGATAAGTTCTTCTCAAACGGTGGAAACTGTAGATCAAATTTCATACTGAATGCCAGATGAAGTTTCACATCATCAGCTATGATTAGATTGGGCTCATTCCGTTTTCCTCTGGTCATAACGTTGCCATTTAGTAACCTCTACATGCCATTTTGAAAGGATGAGCATACATGTGTGAGATAGATGCACAGGCCATACAAAGTTTGGCCTGGTCGCTTGGGCATCGTTCCATACGAAACAGCCACATGGGTACCTCAAAAGGTTGATATCCCCCATCATCTGTTGCTCCATGCTTCTTAGACCAAAAAGTGGAAGTTTTAAGTCCCTATCCATCTCGTCCAGACAGTTATTCCTCCCCCTCAAACCTTTCTTGGAACAGACAAACCATCTCGTATCGATCCCGCTTATCTGTAGCGTCGCCCAGTGGCGCACCCAGAATTTTCGATTGGGCGGCTGGAATGGTTTTGGAGACTATCTAAGAGGAGCGCCACCATTGGTTGGCGCGCAGCGCACACGAAAATTGTTGATAAATAGAGACCACCAGATGGCCGGAAATCCCCTTCCCAGTCTTTGCAAGGGCCTGAAGTGAGCTCTTGAAAATGGTATTCTCAGTATTTTCTAAGAACAAACACCCTTCACCTTAACATACTAGCACATTTCCGAAATATATATAATCATGTTACTCTGGCCCGCGCCTCTCGTAGAACACGTGTAAACAGATTGATTGTAGGAATGTAGTTCTACGGTAATCGTCGTCGCCGCCGTCGCCGCGCTATGAGTATGAGTCATGGGTGTCTTCCATGACATTCCATCAATGACGCAGCTCTGAGCTGTTAATCGTCGAACCTACCGGGAATTCGGGGAATATGTTCCACCGCGGAATACATGGACTGGGCAATGATAAGCATTTGGAGCTCCTTGCCATTTTTTCGCTCAATTTCGCTGGAGACCTTTTTTTGCGAGTAACCTGAGCCACCCCCTCCCCTTTGGGTGCGCCACTGGCGTCGCCGTAAGTGGTCCGCCGTTGTTGTGCACTTTTGGAAGCAGTTCCCGGGGTAAGTTGGCATGCCTCGCATTCCTCGCTTATGCCTTTTTGCCTACGCAGCACGGATTGGTTCCATGAATCTTTGATATTATTCTCACAGAATCAAGACCCGATATTATAACTCAAACATGGCATGGCCAAGGATGATGGATCAAATAACTCCCATTTATCTTTCTATAGAATCCTAATAACACTCACTACCGTATATACTGCCCATTAAAAGTTCATTATACATCCATATAGTGATAACACGCATCGACCGTCGCTTGGTTGTACAAGAATTTAATTTCGCTCGGGGGAGTTTCGTGTCTTCCACCAACCGCCAAGAACTCATCCAAGAGAGTAGAATCGATGATAACTGTCATCACGACAGATCTTAACGATGATCTGAGTAATCGGAGAAGTTCTTTGACTATCTCGAGTCGTATATTACGGGTGCAATTCAGCGTAAAGAAACCGTTGTTTGCGCAAAAGGGAGATTGCGGAAATTAAGCGCATCTCGTTAACTCGACCGGTGAAAATTTGATCAACTCCGCTCGAACGATTATGTAGACCATTGGTTTTCATGGAAGGAGGGGCTGGGCGAAAACGGAGTTCATTAAACAAGTTACAAAGTGGGGCCGGGCGGTATGGAGGTACCACTGATCATTGGAAAAGGATATTTGATTTTTCGCCAACCAACCTGATGAATATTTCAAAGGGCACGAGATGGGGGATCAGCTCTCCGTTCCCTTCTCCATTTTATCAGGCCTATTGACTACGGTACAGGATTTGGTTGCATGATGATACCTGGTTCTATCCATGAACCATCGAGTGTTAAGGCTGCACTGTTGCTGATACGCTCATTTTACATCGAACATCATGATCGGATTGGATTTCACGCTGAAAACAGAACCATTAACTCCTCCGGAAGATTGAAGTAAGACATTTACTCTATATACGTGTATAGGGCACTTACTTTATACGAGTAAACATTCACTCCAAACAAATAAACATTTACTCTATACGAGGAAACAATTACTCTATACGAGTAATTATCCGCTCCATACGAGTAACGCGCACTCCATACAACCGTACGAGTAAGCATGCACTCCATACGAGTAAACATTTACTCCATACGACTGTAAGAGTAAGCATTCACTCCATTCGAGTGAATATTTCCTGTATACGAGCGAACAATATTGACAGCTGATAATATAACAGCTGATAATTGTGCAATATGTAGATCTGCGCCACTGCTGTTCTGGACGGTATACCGGTATTCTCGAATTAACTACTGGTACACTGTTATATGAGACCGGGAGTTGGTTAGTATATGTAGCTAACAATAAAAAAAGGCAGTATACACATTGGTCCATATGTTATTTGTTATTGGTTCATCTCAAACGGTGAAAATTGTCGATCAAATTTCATACTAAATGCCAGATGAAGTTTTACATCAGCAGCTATAATTAGATTAGGCTCATTTTGTTTTACTCTGGTCAAAGGGCTGTCATTTAGTAACCTCTATATGACATTTGGATAGGATTGTTTTGCATGTGTGCATACATGTGTGAGATAGATAGTATATGCTATACAAAGTTTGGCCTGGTCGCTTGGGCATCGTTTCATACGAAACAGCCACATGGGTTCCTCAAAAGGGTGATATCCCCCATCATCTGTTGCTCCATGCTTCTTAGATGAAAAAAGTGGTGGTCCGCCGTTATTGTACATTCGGTTGTCTATCGACCGGCTTTCGCGTCATTTGACTTTTCCCGCTATTAGACTCCGTCGCGCGATGACGTCGATGCATCGTTCCATGAATGATAAGCTGAACGATATAGGTACACATCTAAGTTGAGTTCCGTACATGATTTCCTCTGGGATTGAACAATCGCCGATGTTTTTCCTCGCCTGAAGTAGGCAGAACCGTACGGAATAAAATATGAGAGACGGGTGAGCGCTGCACGGAGGTGAAGGGCAGGTCAATTTTGGAAACATCTCTGGAAGAGGTTTTCGCGGTAAGTTGGCATGCTTCGCATTCCTCGCTTTGCTACCCAGCACGGCTTGAGGTTGGTTCCATTAATCTTTGATATTGTTCTAGAATTCGAAGTGTGGGGTTCCAGTTGACACGAAAACACAGAACAATATTCAATGACGGCATAGGGTGCAATTTGTTGGCATGAACAACTGTTATATAGTGTTAGAGAGTGGTCTACCTTAAACAACCCCTCACGGGTTTCTAGCTACGTTTGTTGTATACTTACTCTCCCTAACAATAAGTATATATGTTATTCAAGTTAGAAAAAGTGGCGAAATGAATAAATGAAATAAATTGTATGCCTAAAACAGCCTAATATATATCAACTGAATTCGCTATTACTCGAATGGTGTTCCTGTTTCTCTCGCCCCGTCCGTCTCTTCGCAACAGTAATGTTAAGGCTGATCAAGAAAAATAAATAGTATACATCCAAACTGATATTCTGCATAATTCAGGGAGACATAGGCATGCTAGACACGTCCAATTCGTCTCACATGGTCTTTCATGCACAGATCCTGTACATAATATACCTAACGATGCTTGTCGAATGAGGTTTAACCAAGGACGCTCTTCATGGACAAGAGAAACGAACCGATGAACTGTGATGTAATCAGGTGCCATACAGAGAGGTTTAGGCGTTCTTTCTTGCCAGGGGCTGTGCTGAGTCTTGCCAATGGGTATCGTAGGTAATAAGTTGTAGTGCGGGGGTATTCCAGCATTGTTACCAGTCTTATCGTTGTATCGTCTGTAGAAATGATTATTAGCTCATTTGTTTTCATGTATGTAAACTTGTTCTATGTATGGTTCATTGAGATGGAGTGAACTCCAGTTACTTTTATGGTTAAATATTCCTATATCTTATCTTATATATATATAGAGTATAGATCTGCTATTTGGAATGAAAATTCCACAGTTACCGCTAGTGCAATAATAATGTATGTGCAACGAAAGAGTATGTTGCACAGTAGGACGTAGGCAGGTAAGGACGTAGGCATGTACCGCTTCGTCCGATCGATCCAAAACTTGGTATACCGCCATGGTAAAATCTCGGATGTGTTCGAAAGTGGGCGTTGCCGCACGGCTGCTGCTCTCCATTTTGTGGATTTTTGCAAAGTTAATATGTATGCACACGAAACTTGTTCATTGCCTGAAAAGTGTTCATTTCCTGAACACTGACTTTTAGAGTGTAACGATGATCTTGAGTCATCTATCGATCACGTGTCGTTTCATACACGAAACCTACAGGGAAATGAGACATGAGGGATTTGGGTCTGCTATGTTTTGAAGTCGTACCATCCAAACGATCATATTCTTTCCATGGATTGCAGTTGTCTTTCAAGTACCTTGTTTCTTATAGTATTTCGTGATTAGTAGTTCCAGTTTAGTTAATATATTAAATAATTAATAACCCATGTCCACCAGGTCGACTTAGGGATAACATCGAGTCTCTGACTTTCGTTGACTCTATGCTCCCATTGTTCGCACTCTTCTTTTCAGCGTCGAACATGGACAGTGCGGTGTATTGACAGTGCTGTCGTGGCAGGCATACGTACCGTATGACACACAATAACTCATGTTCATCTTCCCAAATAGCCTACCATCCCACAAATTTAGTTGTTAGGTCATTTACTCATGTCAGTATCAACAAATCCTACATATTCTTCGGTTCCTCCTATTCCTATGTCATTCTGTTGGATTTTGATGATAATAGATCCCAAATCAGTGCATCAATCAATGTGTCTGTTTATGTTTCAAATACGATAGTTGTTCTCACACAAGGTCCCGTTGGTCGTTCCCACTTTTCCAACTACCGAGGTGGTGTGAGATTTTTCAACAATAACTGGTCGTGGGCGCGTTCTTGCTTGTTCGACACGTACGTTCGCGCTGTTTGCGAAGTTAGCGAACGGTAAGTGCAGGGAGTCGAATACAGCCTAAGCTACTGAAACGTTGCCATGACTCGTGGATGCAGTGTCTAACATCATCGGTTTACCCGCAAGGAATAACAACCCGTAGCTCTGAAGGAGGCTTATAATCTGACAGTTGCATCAGTGTATCCAATGGACATTCAGCTGGATGTACGTTCCGTTAAGTGTGTCTACCGCCTATGGGTTCGAGGCAGTCGATACAAGACAACTGTAGCTGTTTCCTGGACGAACGAAACGACTGCCCGCGGTCATATAGTAGTGTGAGTCGTCTATTTAATTAGGTATGAGGATGTGAATGTGAATGAATTAGAGGAAACGCCTAAATAAAGTATACACTGCATCCGATCTAACGCAATCTCCTGTCAACGGCAGAAATCATGATATATTGTTTATCGTTGACGCTAGGACTCAAAAATAGCAGTGAGAATGAATAATGAATCTGTTATGTTTATCGGGATCTGAACATGTTTCCAGAGCGTGGGCCAGAAAAGTACAAGCCATGCACTCACGCAGCCACCACTCTCATTATCCCGGATATTCTATCCACCGCCACCTGCAATTCAGCGGAGGAACACTGTAGTAGTGTTAGGTATAAAAAACATTCTCTCAAACTCTCCCACACCACGTTTTCAACGTTTTATATATTGATAATATATGAAATGTTGTATGTTTAATTAACGAATAGTTATAGCCTAGTGTGCCTATAATAAGAAATTGAACGTGTTTCACGAATTTAATTGGACAGTGAATAATAACGAATAACTATTGTTTAGGATTTAGCAGCTCATAATAGTGCTGCATTTAATGCGCGCGCTTTACGAGGGATTCTTGGAAGTAACTCGTTATCCAGGTTAGTCAATGAAAATTCCGACCATGTCCAGCGAACGATCACAATAATTATAGCGATTGAACACATTAATTTTTGCGAATTTGATACACATCTTCGTCATTCAAATACGGTCAAAATTATAACAACACAATTGTGCTCCTCATTATGATTAGTGGTGAGGTTGACCGATAACATTACCTAGGATGATGGCCTGAAAAATGACCTCAACACGAAACCGATCGTCATTGAAGGGGAAATTAAAATCGCTTGGGCCAGTGTAAGGTATATGCAAACAGCGATTGAAAAAGTAAGATGGACTGGTATGACATAGAAAATATCGCTTTCGAAAAAAGATAATAAGTACATGTTAGTGCTGTATTGAATGTACTGTCTGGTTTTGTATTTTACCATTTGTTCAGTTTTTTCTATACAGCGATGAGCTGTATGATAATATATAATGAATGATTAATTATCTTATGAATAATCTTACTTCTGTCGTAAGGTATCGCTCATATCCCACGGAAGGAAAGTGTTCTATGCAAATTGCAAATGAAAAAGTCATATGGATTAGTATGTGGCTATATGAAAAAATATAGCACTGACACAAAAATGTCCCTGAGTAAGTAGGCTACTGTCAGACTGTCTGGTTTGTCGATATGTGAACATCCGTTCAGCTCCATAGTGATAAACGCGGATGATAATATAAATGAGCTCATGAATAATCTTTACCGTTAACGTCAGGTATTACTCAGTCATATTCCACGAAAAGAAAATGTTGATTCACTTCAAAATTCAGATTAAAAATTGACAGCTTGCCTTGAGCGATTCAGCGGAGGTTCATTTCACGGGTTCCTTCAACGGTTCAACGAATTGGAATTGAAGTTTCGCTGGCATATGTGAAGAAACGGTCCATCGTTGATGTGTACACTCACTAAATGAATTACACAAGATATATATTATTAGAAGTCCATAACATTCTAGGAAAATCTCTCACATCAAGTATATGTATATTTTGTCAACGCAATCCTCGCTAAAACTAAGTAAAACATACATAATTCAAAACTCAAAACTTATGCAGTTCTTATATAACACATTTTGTGTACTAAAACTGAGTGGAAGATGTACATTATACGTAATGTAAGAGTTTTACTCAAAACTGATGGGGTTCTTATATGACACATTTTGTGTACTAAATCTAAATAAAAGATGTACATATACTCAATATAATAATTTTACTCAAAACTCATAGAGTCCATATATAGGCTAATATATTTGGTTCACCTGATTTTGTCTGTGTAATGACTGAACTGTGCGTGGCTAGGGTAATTCATGCAGATAAACCCATCTGTGAGTGACCTGTGATGAGCCTCAGAAGATCAATGACTATTTTTCTTGGGAACCCAGGAATGTCGAAAGATTCCGTAATCCTATGCACACACTCTAATGACCTGAACGTAAATAATAATTCTACTTTATGCTCGGATTAAATGTCAATGTATACACAACTTAGTAAACACCTAATCAGCAATGCAATGCTTATATTCGTTTTACTCCTAATTTTGTTTACCAAATCTTCCTACCAATGGACCAAGTCTATCACATGTGCACTCTAGACCCGACGCTCAGACCAACAGACGAAAATATACATGATAACTTACTTATAGGGACACTTACAGCAACTAAATAATATCAATGTCACCGGGGGTCTAATTTGCGTAATTTATGCAATTCCGCTGAGTACTTTCTTGGATCTAGACGACACTTGGTTGATATGGACTACTGCTGGTGTTGAAAAACATGAAGGTCGTTTCAAGGTCATCGGAGGTCGAATTTGCGTAAATTATGCAATTTTCCTAACTTAGCCGGATTGGAACAAAACTTGGTGGATGTGGACTATGATAATAATATCTTCTTTCTTATGTAGCGCTTTCCCTCGTCAATGACATGCTCACATCGCTCTCCAGATATTACGTTGATCATAGGACAATCCCAGAGAGTATGTGGGAGCAGCTAACTCAGCGCTGATCGTACTCAACTCCCTCACAGGTTTCTAATAAGCCTGGGTGGGACAGGCAATGGAGATAAAGCATCTTGCCCAAGGACGCACCGGCTGAGATTTGAACCCGCAACCCTCGGATCACGAGTGTAGTACTCTACCAACCGAGCTAATCCGATCTCTTCAGTTGCTCCTAAACAACATGCAGTTCATTTCAAGGTCTGAACGTAAGGTGGTGGTACATTGAACCAGAATCCCACTGATCACCAAAATGTGGGGACATTATCGGTTAACGGTTTACCGGTCAACTGGTTCAATTAAGTGCGAGCCCATACGCAGTACGCGACCAATAGACCACCACTACTCCACTAGTGGACCGTTTCACCAGGATCCAGTTCTCTACTTTCCGAGCTGATTTGAAGTTAATGTTTCTTCCTCAAAACATCAAAACCACATCTTTCCATTTATACACCCAAAAACAAACATATGAGTTACCAGTTACTGAAGCGTTGCAATTAATGTGCTGTCACGACTGTTTAAGTAATGGTGACATACTGTCATTGGAAACAAAATATGATTACTAGGAGAGAAAGTGATTGCGGAGGTTACTTGATGGGATCAGTCGACAGTCTGAGCAATGCTACCTAAGATATATATTTCCAATAGTGTTTGCACATGTAATGGTTTAATGGGGCACCTCCAACAAGGTGTTTCTGATTGGCTGTTCGCGCTGTATGAAGTCGATTGTGTCCAAAAAGACATCATAGAAAGTGTTGCACCACTGTGAAGTACGGAACTGTATACTACACAACAGTGGGAGGTTCTTTCCGAGGTTAATTTCTCTGAAATATGAATCTAATGTATATCATCTTGAGGCGCAAAAAGCCACGGAAGCGCCAGAGGATGTAACTATGTGTAAGATAAATGTGTTCATACTGCACACGCCCATGGATAACCCAGTCGGGTATTCCGGTGTACAAAATAGACATCCACTTTCTATCGTATTTACGTGAAAACCATGAAAGCGCCAAGAGGAGCAATCTAATACTGATCCATTGCGACAGCCTTCCGTTTTCTATCTTATTTCATGAATAAATTTACGTCTTCCATAGAAATGCATCCAGTAATCTACATCAGCGCAGAGAAGAGAGGAAGAGAGTTTATGTAGGACATTGCACTCTAATGCCAACACAGACGAGTGGTCACTTGTAGTACCAATGCATGTTTCCCTCTCGCCTTTCGTATATGTAAATAAAACAATTCGCTCGGGGCCCCGGATGAATTCGGATGCGTTTTAAATCATGTAAAGTCACGGAATTACCGTAGTGAACAAACATATTCCGTGGGAGGGAATTAATTGATATTTGAGGGAGGAAATTCCCGTTGCTGTTCTTAGAGGAATGTACACACTGGACCTAATTCCTTATTCAGTAAGGTAGGGCGGCTTGCCGCAATCCAAATAACTATTGCCGTATTGGAGGATTTAACCTTTTCGAAATGAATCTAAATGATGCAGGGAGATTATAATTCACCTCTAAAACCGTGTCTAAAATGCAGCACAGTTATAGTTCCGAGGTGGTTAGAAGCCATGCCGTGTGCATGATCACTAAAAGATTAGAAACCGGTCTTTTGGCATCGTTCCAAAATTTTAAAGATAACATTGTCGTGATATTTCATTCTTCGTTTGTTCATAATTGATATTGAATGTTCACGAGGTCCTCTAAGACTAACAATTAGGTTAAGTAAAGAAGCATCCATCGATGAACAGTTATAACAACACTTGGATCAAATACAAGATTGTTGGTAACTGCACATTGCCAGTCTTCTGTGCCTTGCTAACATTGCTTGGAAGTTTCGAACGAATATTTATCAGTTCTTTGGTGACGCAGATCATATAGTCGTATCCTTGATATATGCCTTTTGTGTTCAAATATTTAAACAGGAACTGCATATTTCATGAATCCATTGAACGGGGAATAATCTGTTTTGTGTTTGATATCTATTAGCTTAATATCAGCCCTAGCTATCATAACACATATAATACTAACTGACTGAACAAATAATCGACGGAAGCGTATACCAACAACTGAAAACGAGGACTGATTATGTTACATGAAAGTATCTGACATCGTGTGCGATGACCTATATATGAGCCTATGTAAATTGAATCGGATATCATATAAATTACTGGCGGGGAAAACGATGTTGAGGGGAATATGAAACATAACATTGTTGCACGAAATCATAATTTTTCGATGCGATTAGACGCAATAGAGCTATAAAAAACATAATGATAAATGGGATCACATCCCAAGCACAAGTAGTTAATGACCGACATTTTTGGTTGACTTGGAAAAACAAGCTTGTAGTCGTATTAGGACACCTTGGCCAAAATGCATAATATTATGGTAAAGTTTTCTACATATCCAGCACAGTTCGCAATCGTCGATAAATTCAGAACCTTGCCTTCTCCCACAAATATTTCATTCATTGTTCATTTCTCGGAAATTGTTTTGCTAACTCTAAACAGCGCTCGAATCCATTCGGACTGTCATTGTCATAAAATCTTCTTCTCGAAACATCATGAATGATTTAGAAAATATTGATGCTAAAAACATGTGATTCCCGAAGAACATGATAGTAGGATTGACAGAGGGAGAGACACATTGTATCTTAAATGTATACTTTAGAAGAACATCTTTCACCATATTTTGCATTCTAGTCTGGCTGGAGGCATGTCTAGGAATATTTTTTCGGCAGGCTTCGGACCTCATTAAGACCGAGAAACCATTTGGAGCATGTCCACGTCTTCCTCGGAGCGTCACGATGAGCGGTGACGCAGATAGGCTTCCACAAAGTGTTTTTTCTATGTTTTATTACAGCCTTAATCAATCATTCAAATATTGCAGCCCATTATACTGATGTCAAACAGTCCAGAGTACGTCTGTGATTCCATTGAAACGTTACAGTGAAAATCTAGAACAGCACATGCAGACAGAGGCTATGATGATCAAAATTAACACTTTTGATGTGGAACCGTCTTTGCGTCTAGGCGTATGGCTGTTTCTCCAACTGAACGCGACGTCGGTTCTCTTGACTATACCAACGCGTTTGAGAGGGGTTTAACATGAAATAATTTCCGTTGACGGACAATAAAGATATTTAATAATGCTGCCAACATATCTAATTCGACATCACTGTTTGATTAATCGAACATTCCAGCTGGATATGTGTGTAATATATATACTGTTTGGACTGAGTATGCCTCCGTCATCCTCTAAATTTCGGGTTTCGAGAATATAACGAGGGCAAAAGGAGGACAGGTGGGTTTCAGCATTAACGCCGCTTCACAAAAGAGATATACCTTTTTAAGAATATGATTGTGTCTCCCTCGATACGTGACGCTGGGATTTGTGATCATATCAAGGGCATAGCAAGGAGGCACTTCGAAGAGAGTACAGACGAAACTGTTATGTTCGGAGTGTATGTCTCTGTCTCTATCGTGACTCCTGTTCGTCAACATACTGAGGAATATCGGAGGGGCTCACGGGGTGTTTTAGCCGTCAATAGAGAGCAATGTTTGAGTGTTTAAGAAGAAGTGTGCCGCTGGGCAAAGAAAGTATCATGTAATTACATAATTCAGGGACCAGTTCATACCGTGCTTTACAGTCCGAAGCATCGATTCTGGCCTCTTCGTGGCAGCCATTTCAAAAGTATGCAAATTAGGCAGTCTTCCAAATACTCTTGTAGATAGGTCAATTATCGCCAGGTGGTTCAAATCCACCCTATGTTGTTTCGGGGGCACTTATGGGTCACTTTGTACCATTAAAACCTCTGGGTAGGCTACTAATTTTTTGATGAAACATGTCGAATACGAACTGGCAGGGCGGCCATTTTGAATTTATTCAAATTAGGCAGTGTTCCACTACTGCGATCGTTGGAAACTTTCGATATTCTATATTCCACAGAATTCTTATCTAGGGGGTACCGATATACTTCCTGTTGCAATTTGTTCCTGGTTAAACCCTAAATTGACAGGACTACTAGCACACGTAAGGAGTAGGCCTACTGACCCCAATTATCATTTTATTGAAGATAATAATATATCATTCTCATATAGCGCTTGTTCACTTGGTTGAAAGGTAATTGGTATTTGAATGCTAGTCCCAAAAATTGAGCACTCCCTGGATCCTGTCAATAATTCCAATCGTGCATCACATCGAGCTGTTTCTAAGTAGGACAGTTGAACCCGTACAAATATAATACTAAATTAATTCAGCAAATTAATTCACTAGGTTTCGCCCAACTTTAGTCCAGTTCATATTATTCCAATTCTTTCAGGACCAGTTAATCCTAGTTGAATCAGTCACTAAATTGAAGTTAACATCTATAGCGTATACTCACTGGTTTTAACTGGATCCGTTTGATAGTAGTTTTTTTCGAATCTTACTGGATCGACAGTGTATTATTATCATAATGTTCAGTTTTAAAGTGCCCCTAGGCACATAAATACTGCTTGGTTGTCGAACACATGTTCGTTTTCCAATGGGATATTGGTTCGCTCGTTTATTCGTTGCTAATTGAGACATTGCTAGCAATGGTATAGGCCGGGGGTAGGTGGGGTATATAATGCTGAATTTGTAGACTCAACAATTCAGCTTTTTTACAGTCATATGAATGTCAACAGTAAATATACGAGAGTCTGACGAACGATGAATGTCGGTAGTGCGTATTGACAGTATGAACGAGTAGTGACTGTTATGCTTCACCAAGTACATGTAGCATATCCATGATTTCATGTAAGAAAGATGTAGGCCTACGAGCCTATCCTGGATAAAAAATGTGCCTATTAGACTTTAGACTGTTAGTTTAACAGTATTCAGGACAATAACGAATAACAACGAACTGTCGATATGGAACCACTACTGGGATGGATAAGGCTCCACATGACGACATATATTGCTATCATGATAACTCTATCAGTGAACATTATTTGCATTCAATTTCTATGACTATTTTCAAGCGTGCATCATCATAACCGTCATGGCCCTTGTATGACGATGATGTCGACGCCATTTTCGATTAGTTTAGTTTGAGTTTAGTAATGAAGGGTCAGGATGGACAAATATCCTCATAAACGACCCCGAAGCCACAACAACCCGAAAGTGAAGAAGACTAATGCCTACAGAACTCGTCCGCAGTTCTTAAGAAACAAGTCGAGGCTATTCCTGAATAAATTCACACTTCTAGATGAAACAACATCTTCCGGAAGGCCATTCCACTCATTGATACCTCTCTGCGAGAAGAAGTGTTTACGAATATCCAACCTGCACCGTTTGCCACGGTGCTTGAGGCGATGTAATCTATTGGAAGTTACATTGGGAAACTCACTGAAAGAAGAAGTCGAAAGAAAGACCATCCAATCCATGGAAAACGTATGACAGTAGACATTAACCTTCGTTGGAGGACCTCCAAGTGGATCTATTGACTCTCCCCGAGTTGAAACTGGGGTGTCAGAGGTGCAAGACCATGAATCCTTGGTTCGTTTTCCGGTCTCGGAACTACTTCGAACCTATCCATCTGTTGCGGCTCTATGAAGCACATGTTGGGTATCGAACTCCTTGATAAGATTCAGTCCAAGGCTTTCGAAATGATTGGAGGTGACACCTTGACTCCTTCACGGCAAAGTCTTGCGCACTGGATATGTGTCACAGCTCTCTGTCTCTTCTATCGCCACACCCTCGAGCATCGTTCATCCGAGGTCCACTATATTATGCCTCCACCCTTCATCCTATCCCCTGTAACTCGGTTGACAAGCAGCACCGGTATACTGTTTGCATTCCTGCAAGCCGCTCTGTTTCTCACTCTTCCACATTTGCTGTAAGAACCTCACGACTTTGGAATGCTTCGCCGACTGTCTGCTTTCCCTCTCCCTACAACCTTCAGCTATTCAAGTCTAGTATCAGCAAGCTTTTTCTCACTACTCCTTTGTAACTCTTTCTCAGGCGGGCCTCGTCATAGGTTCACAACGTTGCTCATTTTGCTCCCATAGAAAACAAAGGTGCCCTTCTTGCACCCATACAAAACACACCCCCAACAATCCCCCTTAACCCTAATTTGGGATGACGTTTTCTCTTCAGGCTCCAGCGAGGTTCACTGACGACGACGATGTAGAGTGGTTTCTGTTGCTCCACAGTCCACACGTTTCTCATGGAACCGGTGAATACCACGTAACGTTCTGAACCCACATCGGCTCTCTTGTACGAATTGCTTCATGGTGACCTGCTTCAACTGGGATGATTACCCGAGCGAAAGTTCTTTAGCTGGACTCGGTACTGAGATGCCCATGTAGCAATTTTGACGTTATGGACTTGCTTGCTTGACCACCATAAAGGGGAATTAATGTTCCACCCAGTGGTCTAGCTGAGTCTGCAGATTATGAATAAAGGTACCCCGTTCAAGACTCAATGAGTAACAATTGTCTTGGCTACGAGGTCTAAAGCTTCCGCTATACATGTCATCACTAGGATCGTCACAGTTCTTGATGCGTGAACTGGATTCCATTATTATGATCGGATAACACAGTGTGTCACTCGTTGGACAGTGTTTTTGGTAGTGTGATGATCGGCAGTAACTTTTCTTGTTCCGCTTGACTAAGTAGCGAACCATTGATTTGAAAGGGTAGCCTCAGCGCTAGTATGTGGTCTCATAGAACCAGTCGGACATCCTCTGACCGAGTTCATCCGTCACTGTAAATTTGAAACGTGTCTATTCATTCATGTGTCACTATAGTTGTCGGGAAGGTTGGATAACATTTTGATGGCCAATTGATGTTGGAACTTGGTGACACCTTAAGATTCCTGACTGAGATCGATTACTATGTACCACAGTCACCAGAGAGCTACGACAGCCTGTAACAGACCACGACCGCCCGAGCATGGATGCTTCTATCCGACATTCGATGGAAGTTCGCTAGGAAAATCAGTAGATGAAAGACAGAGGTTATGACTGGCGTACGGCCCTAACGAGCGCTGTCCATTCTCATTCATTTCAATGAACATGTGCACCATGCAGCCGGTGAATACTCAGTCGCTATATAGTTCTTAAAACATCATCAGTTCTGCGCAATGCGGTAAAGCGTCATATATGCAATCGCTGTCCTGTAGACCCATCTCCATATCCTTAATCGCAATACACTTGAAGTTTCCCATCACTCCTCTCATGCTTGGAACTTTCACTACTCCCGTAGATATTCCTCGACAATTGTAAACTGTGCCCCACCGATTCTGCAGTTAACAATTACAATGCAGAATGTGAATACATTATAGTCGTAGTATAGTCAATTTTCACACAGCAGTGTCTCAAGTTTCTATATGGGCTATTCTAATATGCATGATCCGATACAGCATCAGTTCCGCGCAATGAGGCATATATTCCCCTAACCTGCTAATTGCGATGAATTCTCAATTTTCCCCACTCTTTCATGCTCGGAATCTTCCACGAAACTGCGTTAATTCGCTTTGACAAGAAAGCTACATAGAGCTGTTAGTTCGCTGTTAGTTAGATCTACGCCGTTAAACGAATTAACCCGGCGCCACCTCCTACAAGAGGATTTCTTGCGGTCGTAAATGGAGGCATGGATACAGGCTTTTGCAATATATGTCCCACTGTGATTCCTGGTTATCTCATCGAAGTAACATGATAGGCGTGAGATCATGAAAAGGAATAAAATGCGTTCATACTATGCACTGTGATAAATGTGGACAAATAAGCGTATGGGTTGTAGAAATGGATCAGTTCCACTTCGACCAACATGATACAATATAGGGTGTGTATATTTCACTGTTCGTTGGATGGATTCAACTCACAGATGGTGGTACAGGGTAAACATGTCAAGGTGGTTACATCAACATATCAGCCTGTGATATCAGCCTGCAAAATATAAAATTCAGCTTAGATGCCTAAATCTTATTTCGACCAACATAAGATACCATACGCATGTCTTGGACAACGCTACCATTGCTAGGCATATGACAGCAGCAGATGATGCCACGTTTACAGCTCACATGGAAAACTTACTAGAGTCGGCAATCGGATGATAGATCAAAGGTATATTAATACTAATATTTCAGCGGTAAAATAAGTCGTATGGGTGTAGCAGTAGTATTCTAAACTTTGACTAAGAACAAAACATCTCATCATTTCTACGGGAATTGATTCTGGGAAACAATACTTCATATATGATCCGCTTGTTCATTCGAAAACTAACTAGTAATATTACCATTATTCATGTTAATGATATCATTATTAGGCCTATTGTTATCATTATTAATATATTTATTATCATTATTACGATAATATTGTTATTAGTATCATCTATTATTGTTATTATCGTCGTAGTAGTAGTAGTAGTAGTAGTAGTAGTAGTAGTAGTAGTAGTAGTACAGTAACGCCCTTCACTGACAACAAGGGAAACACAAACAACACAGCCACTCAGCAAATACACAATTCGTATTCAGGAAATCTGATCTATATATGGCAACTCCTTACATGGGAGTTATTATGATATAGGCGAAGCATATTTTATTCCAGACTTTACCGGCTTGCACCTTACAAATACAGAGCTGCTTCGAAAACATTCGCGAAATATTTTGACTGGAGGCCATTTGCGTACATATCGTGAATGGCATCACTGTTAACCAGTGTAGAATAATGATAGACTATAGGCGGCAGAGCTCGCCATCGGATGTGGCCGCCAAATGGTAGCCGATGGGGATTTTCTTAGAGCAGGTCTTTTCTACAGTCTGGTTTAATTAATTGGGAGAGACGACAGAGGTCGAGCAGTTATCGTAGAGATGAAGAGACGGATATGTGGAGTGATGAGTTGTCTATAGACTTGGCAGATTGTAGAGATGAATAATGACAACAGCCTTCAACAGAATATACACTATACGTTGGTGGCAATGGCGAAATTATTGGTTAGTTAATGATCTGTGATTTATACCCAGAAATGATTACAGTCGAAATATTGATGAACGAGTCTCATTTCCACATTGTTCCGATACTTCCATTCTACTTCATACAATATCGTCTCTGGGATAACCTGGCCTGTATAAAACGCTAGAAAATTGTTCAGGGTCCGAATAGCCAAATAGGTAGTGGAATTGAGATCACACAAAATAGGATGGTAAAACGTACATAAGAGCTATGTCGAGACTAACATGATGTATCGCATTGCCTGCACAATGCATTATCAGCATTATTATGCATGGAAGTGTATGAGCATACAGGTATACTTGCGTAGACGGGTATAGATATATTATCTGAATGTCAAGAGCCTTTCAACGAGGCTCTTTCCCACAAGTACTATCTAATCTGGGTGAGATGGTTCGCCGTTCATTGCTGCTGCTCGTCTTGTTATGCACTCTTGAGATATTTTCGTAGAGTTGACCAGGATAATTATCACAGGAATTTAGTCAAATATTCAACTAGATTTAACTGATATTCGACTAATTTCTGCTTGAAATCCACCAGAGTGTTATTAAAGTGTGTGACATCAGGATACGAGTCTGATAAACCATTAATCGATATTGAAGGCCCCGATAAAGGTGTGGTGGTATATTTTACATGGTATCCTACAATAGTTAGGATATTTTTGCGTAGTGACGAAAACGCGAAAAGTTTTTTTTCGAGGAATCGCATTTCGAAGGTTTTAGGATTTTGAAACGGCTGAATCAACTGTCAAACAACGATATATCCCCTATAACCTGGGTGAAATAGGAAGAAAACAAGCTATAATTTGCTATTTATAACGTTTCGGACGATGAAACGTATATTCTCTATATTATAATAGGCTTTAAAGATATTCGTCACTACGCGAAATGCAAAAATACTGATTTTCATAGATTCGTCCCGTATTCGTCACTACGCGAAAAAAAAAATTTGTTGTTCACCAATGACATTGCATTTAGCAAAACCATTGACTTTGCATTGTGTTTTTGACGAATCTCGCATTCGTCACTACGTGAAATGCAAATTTGCACAAAAGAGAGGATTCGTCAAAAGAGTTGAAATACGATCGGTTATTATGTGAAAACCTTACATTTTTGGAATTCAGGACCCACGCCTTCAGATTCTATGCCCCAAAATTAAGCAGTATAGCTGTCTAACTAAAAATCAACAAAAATGCAGATTCGTAAGTACGCCGAAAAGGGGACGATATGTAGCTGATTGACTTCGCCATGAATGATACAAAGCCACAATACCAACCGCCGCATCTTTTGGCGACGATTAGCACTTTCGAGATGATACTTGTTTAAAAAAATTCAGCATTCAATGAGTGAAACCATTTATCGAGGGGTAGTTTTTGGGACGGCAAAATGACAGTGAATAATAACAATAATATTGTGTTGTAGCTATCTAAAAAAAGTTACAGTTACGGTTTCCTTCGTGTGAAGAGAACACGTGGACAAATATCTGGCATACAGGATGCGGGAATGGATCAGTTTGAGTTCAACCAACATGAGACAACATGATGTAATATGGGTCGGTTCGAACTGTCTATAACTCGGTGT